>JAOQML010137517.1:2091-16094 GCA_027568935.1 Erythroxylum urbanii | reverse complement strand
AAGCAGTTTTCTCAAGAAGACCGTTGGAGAATTAGACTATAAATATCAGTTGTAGTCATAGACAAAACAACTTTCAAATTTCAACTCTCAACTCTTTACTTACACAAAATAATTCTATGATCAAGTGAGTGTATTGTAAAAATATCCTGAGTGAAAAGAAGAAAGAAGAGAGATCAAGAACATCTGTAATGTGAGTTTAGAAAACTCAAACAATATCTTTTCAAGTGAAAGGGAAGGCTAGAGCCTGAAGAGACTAAGATAGTAGATAAAGAATACTCTGTGAAAGAGACTTGAAGAGGCTCTAGAAGTGAGAAATAATATTTGTAAAGTTGTAAGAGATAGTGAAATCTCAGATAAACTCTGAGGACTGGAAGTAGCCCAAAGGTTAAGGGTGAACTAGTATAAATCACAGTGTCATATTCTTTAACCCTTATCTCTTTAATTTCTTGTTGTTAGAAGAATAGATACTATTTTCGCTGTTGCATTACTCAAACAAAATAAGTGCGTTGTTTTGTAATCATCTAAATCTTTCAAGAAAATTAAGAAGTTTTTTTAAAGATTACTATCTTAGACGATTTAACACAATTTAACCCCCCTTCTTATGTATGTTACATATTATACATGATTTCTATAATAATAAGTGATTTACTTCAAAAAAGTCTTATAAGGTCGTAATGGGGCATAAGTTAGGTATGATTGGGATAATAAAAAAGTTGATTTAAAGGAAATTTACCAAAAAGAACATTATAATGAAACTTATTCACAATACACATAGGTCCTTTCATTGTAAAACTAATGGTACTATATACTTACTCTTTTCTTCTGTTTTTTTCTTTTTTTACATATGCTCAATTTTTCTTTCTTTTTCTCTTTTTTCTCAATAATTTCGAGCATTCAGTACTATAGATTCAGTACCACAATAATAAACATAAAGGACCTTTCAAAATTTTAAAGTCTCATTAATAAATTTTGTAAATAACCTTCAAGATTCAAAAAAATAAAAATGTCTTCAAAGAAAATAGAATAAAGGTTAATATGTGAGTTTAATCAATGAAAAAGGTTAAAGCTCAATATGGTTATTCCTAAAAGATAATTTTACGGGTATGATTATCAAAGAAATAGGCTAAAACAAGTTATTGAATTTAAGTGCCTTCATCATATCAATGTTTCTAGTTTAACAAATTTGGTCTCAATATGCATAACAAAAGTGAGTTTTATAGTCATTCTACTACACAATGATAACACATATGAAAGAAGGAAAAAAGCTTTAAAATTTTTGAAATTTGCTCTTTAGGCTCAAAAGCTCATAAACAAGATAGGTATTATGTGTGTAAATAATATGCATTTTCATTCAACTTGAATATTTCAATGATTATTAAAAATATGAGTTAGAAAATTTTATTCTAACCATTATCCTTTTGCATACCAATTCAATCAGTATTCAACAATGAAACATAGTATTGATAGACAGATTTCAATCCATTCAGAATATTAGTTAATAAGATTCATAATCAAGATTATAATAAGCTCAAAAAATCGATGAAAATTTATAAGCTAGAAAATTTTGTTAAAAATTCATTAAACCCATCCCCACACTTAAAGTTGTACATTGTCCTTAATGTACACAATACAAGTATAGATAAAAGTGTGAGGGCTTTTTTAAGGTACTTTCCTGATTGTAACAATTTATTGATTTCAGATCCATCCAATAGTTTACTATATCCTTACAAAATATAAAAGAAAAGGATAAAAGGAAATAAAGAAATAAATATAACATAAAATAATATGAAATAAAATCCTATGCTAACACACGAAATAGAATCAAAACAAAACAATAATGAAACTTATCCTAATTCATGAGTTGCCTCCCATGCAGTGCTTGTTTAATGTCGTTAGCTTTATGTAACCTTTATGCTCAACTTTATCCTGGATCAATAATCAACGACTTACTTCCACCCTTTTCTTTACAAAGCAGTTTCATAGCCTATAAACAATCCACTTGTTGTAGGATGATCAAAAGGACATGACGTATTAAGTTAGAAAACCCAATTAACTATAGTACTACCCTTTTAAATGACAAACTGTTAATAAAATGAGGGATAATGAAACTTCCTAAATCATCGACTAACTCAAACAGTTTGTCTTTGAGAAAGTGGGAACCCTCCTTACTTAAGGTCACTACTAACACCTCATCAGTAGTTTCCTTGGTTCCTCTACCAGTTCTTCCTCAACTTCCTTTGTCCACGCTTCTTCTTCTTTTTCTTCTTCATAGATAAAGGTTTCTAGCTCATCTTCTTCAATTAGCCTCTGCCACTCCTTTACTTTCCTTTCTTGGACGAATACTTCTTTGGGAAGCTCTTCTTGGAATGTCTCTTAATCCATGAAGTCAATCTTTGTCTTTTCTTCACTTTGCTACATTAATAGGTTCATATAGTATTTTCTGTTATGCTTAAAATATTCAGCTATGAAGAAACCCTTTCTTCAAATTCACATCGGCTAGCTTTAAGTTCAACAATGTATTCCATTAATTTATCTTTGATATTTGCTTCCTCTTCCTCTTCCTCTTAAACCATTTCTTCGAATTCACAACAACTAGCTTTAAGTTCAGTAATGTATTCCATTAATTTATTTTTAATATTTGCTTCCTCTTCCTCTTCCTCTTCAACTGGGAACTCTTTTTCGCTACTAAGGGTGATTGTCATTCAATATTTTGTACGGTCTGTTTTAATCACATTACGCAAACTCTCTTGGATCTCTTCAGATAGTATCTCTGTTAATTGGTCCATCTGATCCACCAGATTTTGTATACAAGTGTCTACTTCCCGATGCCACATGATTGATTCTTGAATAAAATCAGCCATCATATCTTCCAGACTTGGCTCATTAACTGGAGGCGCTTGGTGTAGTAAATATTTATCTAGAGCGTAATAGTTCCATCCATAGGTGTAAGTGTTGCTTCATTATGAATTGTAGTTATTCCCATATAGTGCACCTTGAGTTTGGTTGTACATGCTCGGATGCTCCCACATATATGTTGGTGTACGAATTTCATGATTATAATGATAACTCCCACTAATGTCACGACATGGCCTAGATATCAGTTGAGTTCCAAAAACATATGAGAACACATCTCTCCCCCATAAGGTGATGATATATATTACGAAGACACATTCTGGTCCTATAAAAGTGATGTTTATTCCATCTTTCCAATATGAGTTATGGCTATGATAATGAATTTTAAATCCTATAATAAAGCACAAAATCAAGATCAAGTAAAGAAGTTCAAAAGATAATTAAATGAATGAACCACAATTACATAAAATACAATAAGAAATAAATACAAAAACTCAATTAAAATAAAAATAAAAATAAAGAAAAATGGCTAGAGTAATAAAATAGAGGTTTTCTTAATATCACTATCCCTAAAAATGATGTCAAAAACTTGATTGACCTATTTTGTAAGTTGGTCAATATTGTAATAACCGCAAGTGCACGACGTAGCTGTAGCTAGTAGTGTGATATATGTTTAATTGTATTCCATTAATTGTAATAACCGCAAGTGCACGACGTAGCTGTATCTAGTAGCGTGATATATGTTTAATTGTATTCCATTACACTTAGTGATTAATGCCTTAAAATGCATAGGAAACTCACTTTAGCTCATATTTGAGTTTAGGTACATTTCGGAAGTAAAGGAGCTAAAGTGACCAGAAAGCATACTTATTGAGTCATCTTCTTAATGTTCATGCTCTATTGTCTTCATAGAGCAAGAAGAAGAAAAAGGTTAAAAGAAAAAGAGACAAAGAATATAAAAATGAAGGCATGTGTAACATTTTAATTAAAAAGTTATTTTAATTAAAAAGTTACAGCCGTGAACATTTTAATTAAAATGTTACAAGTATGAGACCATGGCTATAACATGAATTACAACAATGTGAATGAGCCAGCTATCACATTTTACCCTAGCGTTTAAGGTATAAAGGACAGGTGGTGTGTGATGACAAAGTAAATGGGTGAAGAAGGGAATAACTGAAAGAATGGACAGTAGCTTCACTCTTCGATTTTAGGCTACCTATCCTACTCTTTTTAACCTAGCTTTTATCATAAAGAGAAGAAAAGGGGAATGTGCGTGATGATTGGGACAAAAGGGGGTAGAATTGAGACATTCATTCTTCTTGGAAAAATAATATGTTGTGATGGCTAGGACAAGAGGAATAACCAACAGAGGAGAGTGGACAACAACCTAGATACCATTCATCATCATCTTTTCATTGGTTTTCAAAGTAAGGAAAAACGTGAACAACAAAGACAGTAATAGACAACAACTATTCTTCATCATTTTTTTCTTAGGTTTTCAAGATGGAAAGAAGCAACAACAGCTATTCTCCTTAGAAGTTAATGGAAAAGATGGAAGGCTAACATCCTGACACCAGTTTGAAGGTGAAATCGACACCCAAGTCACGGTTAAGCTTATCTTATATTGTTAATGTTAAATATTTCTTTTTGGATTGTTATTGTTGTTTTGTGATGATTGAATCGGGTTTGTAAAGATGATCTTGATATTATATTTGGATTATTCTATTATGAACCTATTGCTATAATGTTGAATATAATTCGTAATCGTTAAATTTGATGTTCGTTAGTAGCCACTAATGATCTTGAATCGTTAGGAACAAAGTAACTTAGGTTAGATTACCCAAATGTGTAAGGTTACTGTTTACATTGAATCAATTTTGACTTTGTAATGTAGCTGCCAAATTGAATCTAGAGTTTATATTATAGGTTATTCGGTGGCTAGGTTTAATTAACGAGCATCTCTTAATTAAACACAACCTAAGGGAAAATCAGGAGTAGTAGAGCGTATTGTTAGTCTATGATCAACAGTTCGAAGAGAGATGTGAAAACATTAGAATGATGAGATATGTTTAATCATGTCTAGGCCAAGATTGATCCTATAACCGGACTATACATATATTTGACACTTTTTTCATTTCGATTATTTGCTATAATTTGCTTTTGTTAGTTTAATTTTACTTTTTTAATTACGAAAAAATCAAATGCCTCATTTTTATTTCCTTTGCATCAATTATCTTCATTATAAAAATTAACCAAATATTCCCTGTAGATACGATCCTAAGTCACCACATCTATAAGTTTTTAGTGTACAGAATTAGGTAAATTTTACAATGCACTTGACAAGTGCTGTCAAATTTTGGCGCCGTTACTAGAGAGTATGGTGATTTAACTTTTGCTTTTGATTTTAGTTGGTTTTTTATGTATATCTTTGCTTATAATTGTTTCATTTTTTATTTATTAATTTTAAATGCTTGTTACTGTTGGTGTATGGTAGTTACCAAATCTCCTCGTAGAGAACTTAAGTAACTTGATTCGAAGATCTAGAGGACACTGCGGAGATTATGAAGAGAAGTAAGAAAAACTTTAGAAGTAAAACCAAAACCTAAATTCGAAGAGACGATTGAAAATTTGAGAACGCTAAAGGAGTTGGCACCAAACTAATCAAAAGACCCTTATGCATTATATTTCCAAATTTTGTTGAACATGTTACTTTTGAGCTAAAATCTAGGTTAATACATTTATTACCTAATTTTCATGGTCTTGCAGGTGAGGATGCATTTAAGAATCTTAAGGAGCTCGATGTGGTTTGCCTGAGCATGAAACCTCTATGAGTGACAGACGAGCAAATCATGTTAAGGGCCTTCTTGTTCTCACAAAAAGATGTGGGGAAAGATTAGCTGTTCGATTTACTTGTTGGGAGTATGAATACTTGGTTAGAGATGAAGAAACTATTTTTGGAAAATTATTTTCCATCATCAGAGATAGCTAGTATTTGGAAGGAGATCTATAGCATAAAATAGTATAATGGAGAGTCCCTTTATGAGTACTGGGAGCATTATACAAAGTTGTGTGTTAGTTGTCTACATAATAACATTCCAGAGTAACTTCTCATCCAATATTTCTACAAAGGATTACTACCAATAGAGAGGAGTTTGGATGATGTGGTGAGTGGTGGGGGTACTATGTGAGAAAACCCCTATTGAAGCTAGGATTCTACTTGAGCAAATGGCTGCTAACACTTAACAATTTGGCACTTGCAATGATGGTTGACGTGTAAACAAGGTAAGTACTTCATCTATCAAACATCATTTAGTAACATCTTTTGTTAGATAGATTGCATTTGGATAGGCACAAGTAAAAGCATGTGGAATATGTTCAAACACGAGCCATTCGACTGATAAGTGTCTGATACTACAAGATGGAAGTATGGAGTATGTGAATGCTGTAGGAGGGAACTTTCTGAATCAATACAACCTGTACTTGCAGACGTATAAACCAAGCTGGAGAAATCATCCTAACTTGAGTTACAGAGGGAGCAGGCAATAGAAACACTTCTAGAATTGGTCACAAGGAATAAAATAATTTCAACTAAGGCCACAAGAAGCACAAGGAACCTCCTTTTATAGTTTAGGTAAATCTCTAAACAAACTTGTCAAGACTCTTACTGCTAATAATCTGCAATTTGAATAGAGTATGCAACAATTTCAACAAAGTATATAATAGCAACTCCAATAGGGTATACAACAGATTCAGCAGGAGATAAAAGCAAGCATACAGAATGTGGAAAACTAATTGGTTCAGATGGTAGTGAGGCTCAACCATCTGGAATCACAAAGTAGAGGAAAGCTGCCATCTCAACTCGAGGTGAACCTGAAGAACATAAGTGCTATAACCCTGAGGAGTAGAAAGGAGATTAAGGGTCCTAAGAGAACTCCACCAAGGATTACTAATGAGGAAGAAATCGAGAAGGAGTTGAGAAAGGAAGAGAACACTTCATCTAGTACAAAGCTAAACTTTGAAAGCTCAATTATCATTAAGACTAATCCTCCACCTTTCCCTAGCAGACTAATAAGACCGAGCAAGGAGAAAAAAGATAAAGAGATATTGGAGACTTTCTTGAAATAGTCTTGACAAAGTGTATGGAAGCAGTAGGCAATAATGATGTTGAAGTGGGAGAAGAGTTGGTTTAAATGGCGGCTGTCTTAGAATCATTAGAGAAATCTCTAAAGAGGTATGATTTGGATTCCATGCAGTTATCCAAATCTCACCAAAAGTTATTACCTTCTGATGTGCAGGCATCTAAAGTAGAACTAAAGCCACTCCCTATATACCTCAAATATGCCTATTTGGGAGATAAACAGACTCTCCTAGTTATCATTTCGATAGAGTTGACTTCAGATCAAGAAGACAAGCTAGTTCGAATGTTGAGAGAGCATAAGAAGGCCATTAGGTGGACGATCGTAGATATCCAATAAATAAGCCCGTTTATATGCATGCATCACATTTTGTTAGAGGAGGATGCAAAGTCCACAAGGCAAGCTTAATGTAGGCTGAATCCTCTAGTGATGGAAGTAGTGAAGAAGGAAATGTTGAAGCTTCTCAATGCTAAGGTTATTTACCTAATCTCTAATAATAAGTGGGTAAGTCCTGTTCGGTTCCAAAGAAGTCTGGAATCACAGTTGTGACTAATCAGAAAGGTTAGTTGTTTCCCACTCGAGTGCAAATCAGGTTGCAAGTTTGTATTGATTATAGGAAATTGAACTCAATGACTTATAAAGACCATTTTTCCTTTCCCTTTATTGATTAAATGCTTATAAGATTGACTGGTTATGGCTATTATTATTTTCTAAATGGCTTTTCAGTTTATCTTCAAATCTTGATTGCACCAAAAGATCAAGAAAAGATCACCTTCACTTGTCCATTTGGTATATTTGCTTATCGCAAGATACCATTTGGATTATGCAATGCACTCGCCATGTTCCAAAGATGTATGGTGAGCATTTTTTCTGAATATGTTGAGAAAATCATTGAGGTATTTATGGATGATTTTAGTGTTTATGGTTCTTCCTTTGATGAATGCCTTAAGAATCTTATGATTATCTTAGAACAATGCATTGAAACTAACCTTGTTCTGAATTGGGAAAAATATCATTTTATGGTGTATCAAGTTATAGTTTTAGGGCATATTATATCTGCTAGGGGTATTGAGGTAGACAAATATAAGGTTGATCTTATTTCTTCTTTACTTTACCCCTCTACTGTGCTGGAAGTGCGTTCTTTTCTTAGGCATGTAGGTTTTTATCAAAGATTCATTAAGGACTTTTTAAAGATAGTCTCACCATTATAAAGCTGCTATAACAAAATGTCTCTTTTGAGTTCAATGATAAGTGTAAGGAAGCATTCAACAAACTTAAGGAGCTTTTGACATCCCCACCGGTTATTTAACCACCATATTGGAGCCTCCTCTTCGATATCATATATGATGCAAGTGACTATGCAATGGGGGCAATTTTAGGACGAAGAGTGGGCAAAGCTTTACATGCCATCTATTATGCTTCAAAAACCATCAATCCAACTCAATTAAATTATTTGATAACTGAAAAAGAACTTTTATCTGTGGTTTTTGTTTTAGAAATATTTTAGTTGTATTTGCTTGGTGCTAAAGTAATTCTTTATTCTGACCATGCAACTTTACAATACCTAGTCACAAAGAAAGAAACAAAACCAAGGCTAATCAGTTGGATTCTCCTCCTTCAAGAATTTGACTTAGAGATCTGAGATAAAAAGGGGCAAAAAATGTGGTGACCGACGACCTCAGCCTTTTGATCAAGGAAGAGGATAACATCCCTTTGAGAGAGACATTTCTGGATGAACAATTATTTTTTGCCGATGTGACACCATCATGATATGCAGACATTGTGAATTTCTTAGTTACTAACAAATTACTTGTTAGTTTGTCAATGGCTCAGAGGGACAAGCTACAGAATGAAGCAAAGTACTACGTCTGGGATAATCTATATCTTTGGGGGCACTATGCAGTTCAAGTTATCAGGAGGTGTGTACTTGAAAGTGACACACTCTCGATCTTAGCCTTCTATCATTCGTATGCATATGGAGGACATTTTGGAGTAAAGAGGATGACTCATAAAGTTTTGGAGAGGAGTTTCTACTAGCCCTCATTATTCAAAGATGCATACATCTTCTGCAAATCATATTACAAATGCCAACAGTCATGTAATATGTCCTATAAGGACCAATTACCCCTAACTCACTATAGTTTTCTATGCAATTTTTGATGTTTAGGGTATTGAAATTATAGGACCTATTCCTCCATCTTTTGGTTTGAATTATATATTTCTTACAGTTGATTATGCTTTAAATGGGTGGAAGCCAAAGCCACCAGAACTAATAATGCCAATGTTGTTGCAGATTTTGTTAAAGCTACATTCTTTCTAGGTTCAGGATACTAAAAGCAATCATTAACGACAAAGGAACCCATTTTTGCAACATGGTGGAAACAATGTTTAGAAAATATCACATCACGCACAAGGTTTCCACCGCTTACCACCCCCAAACTAACGGATAAGCTGAAGTGTTGAACCGAGAAATCAAGGCAATCTTGGAGAAAACAGTGTAGCCCAATAAAAAGGATCAGAGCGTAAAACTAGATGAAGCATTATGGGCCTCCAGGATGACTTATAAAACACCAGTTGGGATGTCTCTGTATAGACTATTGTTTAGAAAACCACCTCACATTCTGATGGAATTGCAACACAAGGCATATTGGGCCATAAAAATATGCAACATGAATTTGGATGATATAGATGTGCAGAGGAAATTGCAGCTACAAAAGTTAGATGAGGAATCACTTTTACCATAATGCAATGATATATAGGGAGAAGACGAAAGCTTTTCATGATAATATGATTTTAAGGAAAAGCTTCTCGGTGGGTCAGAAAGTGTTGCCATATCACTCCAAGCCTAAATTATTCTTAGGTAAGTTACGTCCCTATTGGGTTGGTCCATTTGTTGTTACTCATGTCTTTCCTTTTGGTGCAATAGAGATACAGAGTCTAAAAATTGATAAGACATTCAGAGTGAATGGTCATCGCTTGAAGCCATATTATGAAGATTTCCAAACAGAGGATTTGAAAGTATTGATGTTGGAAGAAGCAAATAGTGTCACTTGATGCGAGCAACATAGAGTCGAGCCCACGATAATAACAAAGGCACTGCTTGGGAGGCAACCCAAAGGAAGTTAATTTATGTTTATTTACATTTTCACATTTGCTATTTTTGTTAAATGATCCATTTCTTGCATTTGATGTTACATTGGAGACAATGTAAGTTTTAAGTGTGGGGGTGTGGATCTTAGTTTTTTTGCATGTTTTTTAGCTTTAGTATTACTTATGTGGCTTCTTAGGTAGTTTTCAAAATCAAACAGAGAAAATAAAAAATTTTCTTGTTTTCTATTGCTTTTAAGACTATATAGCCATAATTAGAGTGTGAATTGAACAAAAAAATCCACGGCAACTTTCACATGCACTTTTGCTCTTTTGATTGGTCAATGTGCATTATTTTTAGAAGAGTAGTAACTAGTAGTAGACAAAAGCCAGTGAGATTTTGAGTCTTATTAGACTGACACATCCGTACTAGTCTCATTATCTTTTGCTTATGTGTGTGACCTTCATGACATGTACATCTTGACTTTGCTTTGATTTTCTATTTGAGACCACATTTTATCACATGCATTAACATGAAAATTATTAGGCATTCTTTGTTTTTACAAACTACATTAACCAAATAACCCATTAATATGAATTTGTTAAGTCCTTTTGAGCTTTATTAACCTTTCTTTTTATATTAACCAAATTACATGTAAACTTAACAAATCTCCTACCTAAGCCATAAAACTAGTGGAGCATTTGTTAATTGTTGATGATTGTGGACATACAAAAGTCTAAATGTGGAGGTGTGTATATATGTGGGTTGGTTATAGTTGTTAGAATGTCATGTTATAAATTCCATTATTAATGTAGCTTCTTTTAATTTTTATATAAAAAGGAGAAAAAAAGAGAAAAGAAAAAAAAAGAAAAGAAAAAAGTTTTAAATAAAGGTACCAAGGAAGAAATGCATATGTTTCGCAAAGTTACTCATTATTAGTCTTTCCTCTTAAAGTTGTAATGAAAGTGTTACTTAAGTATAATATAAATAAGGGAGATGTAGTTCTTAAATATCACAACCTATAGTTAAAAAGTCTTGTTTATTGTCAACTTTTGTGAGTGATATATGCTTGATGTGGTTTATGGCGTGAGAGCTTGAATTTAAGCTAGGAAACATAGTTTTTTCATTCATCATAGTTGATGTACAAAAGTGTAAGTGAATGTTGGTTTTTGTGATTGATGTTATATTGAGTGTTTTTCATGTTTCACTAGCTTTGATGGCTTTTACACTACATTACCCAAATACATCTCATCTTACCCTTGCCCATATTATAACCCTAAAAAGTCCTTTGATTCATGATTTTGCATGTGACCTTAGTGGTGGAGAAATGAAATGATTTGCAAAGTTGTGGAATGTCTTTATTGTGAATGGTATTTGAGTGCACCTGTGAATCTATCTTATTTAAACACATTTGTCTAAGTCTACCTCTAGATTGCTCAGTTTCTAAGGGTGATGAATGTTAATTGAACATGAGTAAAAGCTTTGAATGTTGAGTTCTTGCTATGGTTTTTAAAAATCATTCATCTTTACCTATGATTATCTATTCTTAGGAAATATGGAAAATGAGTAAGTGTTATGGTTTATGACTTTGATTTTGATAATTTGCTTGATGACGTTCAAAAGCTAAGTGTAAGAGAACTTAATATGTGCTTAATTTCTGATACATTTAATCCGTTACACTTAGTGATTAATGCATTAAATTGCATAGGATACTCACTTTAGCTTATATTTGATTTTAGGTACATTTCGGAAGTGAAGGAGCTAAAATGACCTGAAAGCATACTTATTCAGCCATCTTTTTAATGTTCATACTCTATTGTCTTCATGGAACAAGAACAAGAAAAAGAATAAAAGAAAAAGAGACAAGATAAAGCATAAAAATGGAAGCATGTGTAACATTTTATTTAAAATGTTACAGTTGTGAGCATTGTCTCATGACTGTAACATTTTGATTTAAAATGTTATAGCCATGAGACCATGGCTCTAACAAGAATTACAACAACGTGAATGAGCTAGCTTCCATATTTTAACCTAGCTTTTAAAGTATAAAGGACAGGTGATGTGTGACGATAAAGTAAATAGGTGAAGAAGGGAATAACAAAAAGAGTGGACAGTAGCTTCACTCTTCAATTTTAGGCCACCTGTCCCATTCTTTTTAACCTAGCTTTTATCATAAAGAGAAGAAAAGGGGAATGTGTGTGACGGTTGGGATAAAAAGGGGCAAAACTGAAACATCCATTCTTCTTGGAAAAATAATATGTTGTGATGGCTAGGATAAAAGGAATAATCGAGAGAGGAGAGTGGACAGCAACCTAGATGCCATTCATCATCATATTCTCATCGGTTTTCAAAGTGGGGAATAACGTGAACAATAAAAACAACATTGGACAGCAGCTATTCTTCATCAGTTTCTCTTCGATTTTCAAGATAGAAAGAGGCTACAACAACTATTTTTCTTGGAGATTAATGGAAAAGATGGAAGGTTAACATCCTGACATTGGTTCGAAGGTGAAATCGACACCCAAGTCACGATTAAGCTTATCTCATCTTGTTAATGAATCTTTCTTTTCAGATTATTATTATTGTTTTGTGTTTATTGAATCAGGTTTGTAAAGATGATCTTGATACGTTATTTGGATTATTCTATTATGAACCTATTGCTAGAATGTTGAATATAATTTGTAATCGTTAAATTTGATGTTTATTAGTAGCCACTAATGATCTTGAATCGTTAAGAACAATGTAACCTAGGTTAGATAACCCGAACTTGTAAGGTTACTTCCTATATTGATCTGTTTTCCACTTTGTAATAAAGCTGCCAAATTGAATCTAAAGATCGTATCCTATGTTATTTGGTAGCTAAGTTTAATTAACGATTGTCTCTTAATTGAATACAACCTAAGGAAAAACCGGGAGTAGTAGGGTGTATTGTTAATCTGTGATCAATAGTTCGAAGAGGGGCGTGAAAACATTAGAATGATGGGATATTTTTAATCGTGTCTAGGCTAAGATTGATCCTAGAACCAAACTTTACACATATTTGACACTTTTATCATTTTCAATTATTTTCTATAATTTGTTTTTACTAGTTTAAATTTTTTGTTATTTTTTTAATTGCATAAAAACCAAAACCCCCATTTTTATTTCCTTTGCATCAATTATTTTCATTATGAAAATCAACTAAACATTTCCTGTGGATACGATCCCAACTCGCCACATCTGTAAGTTTTTAATGTGTAGAGTTAGGTAAATTTTTGCAATGGACTCGACAAGCACTGTCATAGCGGCAAGTACTAGTCGATCCCACAAAGATAGTGATTACTAATAATTACCTTTTTCCTATTTTCTATCTTACAGACTGATTTTGGATTTTTAATAAAATAAAATAAAACTAAAACAAGTAAAATAAATGCACAACGATATTGAACAAAGAATTGAGGAAGCATTAAGAATTAGAAAAATACTAGCTAGGTTTTAAATCCCCTTAAACCCTTAATAGATTGATCTTTTTTATACACTTGTTTTATTGATTTATTGGACTGTAGAGACTCCTATGATATGCCAATAGCTGACTTTGAGTCTACTAACAATTAATCCTAAGGTTTCCAACCGAATTACTTAGGTTAAAGTTAATAGGATTGCATTAAGGATTTATAAGTCCCTCTATTAGGTTTGACCTAATCCTGAAGATTTATGTCTTCCTATATTTAGGGTTGCATTCAACTCCTTCTAATTCCAGTAGATCTATTTAAACCTAGGATTTCTCAATCTCTATATATGAAAAAAGATTATGATCTAATATTCCCAGGTATATTAGAACATATATTCCCAGGTATTAGAACATATATAAACACGTAATCAAATCATAATATAACAATCAAACTAATTACATTAATACAAGAATCAAAACATATTAAAGTATA
>JAOQML010137511.1:0-16096 GCA_027568935.1 Erythroxylum urbanii | reverse complement strand
ATTCAACTATGAATCCATTATTTTAGATTCTTATAATATACATGTTTCCTATACATCTCTATGTATATGTATATTACCTACAAAAGAATCTCGGCACCTTATGATTAGTTTTATTATGCTCATACATATAAAACCAAACTTTTTATTTTATTAATAATAAATATTTTCATTACAAAAAGTAACTAGAAGAAAATTAAACTATAAGTAAATACACTTGCTTTTCAGGGCATTATATTTACATAACTCCAACAATTTCCCACTTGCCTTAAAGCAAGTTTCATATATCCCTCATTCCTATCCCTACTAGGTGACTCTTCAAACTCTTTTGAGACAGCATCTTTGTAAATGGATCAGTAAGGTTTTGCACTATGGGAGTCTTTACCACATTCACCTCATCACTTTCTATTGTCTCCCTTATGAGGTAATACTTTCTCTTAATGCGTTTGGCAGCTTTATGGTTCTGAGGTTCTTTAAATTTAGCCATTGCCCCACTATTATCACAATAAAGTGTAATGGCCTTTTCTGCCTCAAAAACCACTTCCAAATCATTTAGGAACTTACGGAGCCAGAATGCTTTTTGTGCTACTTCACAAGCAACAACATACTTAGCCTCTATAGTCGAATGAGTAATAAAAGATTGCTTGATACTCCTCCAAAATATAGCTCCACCTCTTAAAACAAATATAGAACCAGAAGTTGATTTCTTGAATCAACATCTGATTGGTAATTGAAATCTATATATCCTGTCGGAATAAGATTACATCCAGAGTAAATAGGCATTAAGTTCTTTATCTTACGAAGATACTTCAGTATACACTTAACCACAATCCAGTGCTCCATTCCTAGATTAGACTAGAATCTACTTACCAATCCCACTGCATAATAGATATCTGGTCTAGTGCAAAGCATCGCATACATTAAACTTCTAACTACCGAAGCATATGGAATGTTATGCATGCATTCAACCTCCTCTTGGGACTTAGGTGCTTTCTCCTTTGAAAGTTTGATTCCATGTCCAGTAGATGTGAAACCCCTCTTAGAATCTTGGATGGCAAACTTATTGAGCATGTTCTCAACGTAATTATGTTGAGACAAGGCTATCAGTTTGTTCTTACGATCCCTTATAAGTTTGATCCCTAGGAAATATGCAGCCTATCCTAAATCCTTCATTAAAAACTGTTCGTTAAGTCATCCCTTAACTATAGACAACATTCATACATCATTCCCGATGAGCAGAATGTCATCAATATACAGAATTAAAAAAATAACCTTTCCTTCTTGTATCCTTTTATAGACACAAGGCTCATCTAGGTTTTGTATGAACCTATAGGTTTTGATAGACTTATCAAACCTAATGTTCCAAGACCTAGATGCTTGCTTAAGTCCATAAATGGACCTTTGCAACTTGCATACCTTATGCTCATTACCTGGCTCAACAAAACCTTTTGGTTGGGACATATAAACGGTATCCTTATGATCCCCATTAACAAATGCAATCTTGACATCTATTTTCTATCATAATTGAAATAGGTTGCTATTGCCAAAAGAATTTTGATAGACTTAAGCATGACAACTGGAGAAAAAGTCTCCTCATAGTCTATATCATTTTTTTGAGTGTAACCTTTAGCTACCAAACTAGCTTTAAAGGTCTTTACCTTTCCATCTGATCCTATTTTCCTTTTGTAGATCCATTTACACCCTATGGCTTTTATACTTGGTGGTAGATCTATAAGGATCCAGACTTCGTTAGCGTACAAACAATCCATTTATGATTCCACCGCCTTGAGCCATTTTTCTGCATCAACATCATCAATAGTATGTGTATAAGTAATGGGATTTGTTTTTTCTTAGTCTGAGATGACTATAATGCCTTTTCCTAGACCTAGATACCTAACAGAATGTCTGACAACCCTCCCACTACGTCTAGGCACAACTTGATGCTCAGGTTCCTTTTCTGATTCAACTCATGAATCCATTTCGACATCTTGGTCTACTATATCCAAATCAATTCTTAGTTTGGATAAAATAGCTAACTCTTTGACTCCTACTTCACTTCTTCCTTTGTGATTTCTCACAAACTCTTCCTTTAGGAAGGTTGCATTTCTTGAGACAAACAACTTCCTATCTTGAGGATTGTAAAAATAGTACCCTCGAGTTATGTAGGACATCCTACAAACAAGCATACTTTTGATCTTGGTCCCATCTTTGTGGATTCAGGCCTTAGAACATGGGCTAGGCAGCCCTAAGTCCTTTAATGCCGCAATGAAGACACTCGAGCAGTCCATAACTCCCTCGTTGTTTTAGACACCGATTTGGATGGAGCAAAGTTAAGAAGATATGTTGCCATTTGTATAGCATATCCCCAAAATGATTCTGGAAGGCTAGCGTAGTACAGCATTTATCTTACCATTTTCAATGGAGTTCTATTTCTCCTCTCAGCTACTCCATTCTGTTGAAGTGTTTGAGGAGCTAGGAAATTAGAAACAATTCCATTTTCAGTTAAATATTACTAGGACTCTCCAAATAAGTACTCACCACTTCGATCCGATCGAAGTTGTTTTAATGGTTTGTCTAACTACTTCTCAGCTTTGACTTTGAATTCTTTAAACTTTTCAAAGGATTCACTCTTTTTATACATCAAATAAAAATAGCCATGTCTTAAGTAATCAGCTATAAAGGTTATAAAGTACTAATAACCTCCTCTAGCTTGTACATTTATGGCCCCACGCATATCAGTGTGTACCAGGTCTAACGTGGATTTAGATCTGTTTCCTTTTGAAGGGAATGAGGCCTTAATCATTTTTCCTTCAATACAAGATTCACAAGTGGGTAATGGATCATTATCTAAGCCCATAAGGATCCCATCCTTTACTAACTTGTAAAGTATTTTATAATTGATATGACCCATTCTTAAGTGCCACAGATATTCTGAATTAATGATAGACACATTGGATTGTCCTAGTTTTATCAACTCTGTGGTGATTAGTGAGCCTGGCATAGGTTCTATAAAGAACAATCCCTGTTTAATTATCATATTACAAATAAAATCCTTATTCTCATATATTGAAACAACATTTTCAAAATATAAGGAACCAAAATTTATTATACAAAAAATAGAAATCATGTTCCTTATAATCATTGGTATGTAATAAACATCCTTCAAATATAACCTATAACCACTAGGAAAATCCAAGATAACTACTCCCACTAATTCTGCTGAAACATAGGATCCATTTGCTATCTAGACTTGAAACTAGTCTTTAGTTAGTCTTTTCCTTTGTTGGAACCCCTGCAAAAAATTGCAGACATGGTTAGTGGCTCCTAAATCTAATATCCTAGAATCAGATAAATTTGCCACATTTATAGTTCCTAACAAACTTAGGAAATCCATACCTTGATTGCTATTAAGGGACTCAAGGTAGACTGCATAGTTTCTTTTCTAGTGTCTACTTTGGCTTTTTTTTCATAGGTTGGGCCTTGACCCCTGTTTGTGCCTTCTTCTTCATTGGACCCTTCTTCTTTTGCTTACATTTACCCTTGGGCTTAGAAGAAGATGCTATATTAGCTTCTGGCTAATGAGCCTTGATATTCAATATCTCCTTCATACTCTGGAGGGTATTCATCAACTCACTTAAGGTGTAATCCTTGCTATTGAGCTCATAGTCTAACTTAAACTACTAAAAAGAAGAGTTTAAGCTATTGATGATCATAATCATCTGAATGTCCGCATCCATATCTGCCCGAAGCATCTCAGCCTCAGTAACCACAGAGATTACCTTAAGCATGCAATCCAGCACCGGTTCACTAGGCTTTTATCTGAAATTAACTAGTTTGGATAGCTTTCACACTTGCGGACCTGGTCCTCACACCAAACATCTTATGTAGGTGATGAACCATTGCGCTAGCAGTTTTCATACAAGTAGTTTGCTTTTGCAACATGCCACTGACAAAAGCTAGAATATAACTCTTAGTAGTCTTATCGACATTCTGCCAATGCTCATATTGATGGACTTACTCGGGATTTGAATCTCCACCTGAAGCTGCAGGATCATTTTTAGTTAATACATATGAAATACATTCATATTGAAGAATAATGTCAAGGTTATGTTTCTATTCATTAAAATTCTCTCCGTTTTCTAATTTGTTATTTGTCAATAGCAAAGTGAGTGAATTCATATTGTGGTTGATTACATATGAAATTATAAATTAATAAAACATGAGTATACTAGTTAACATAATTGAGCTTTGTATAAAATCATGATGCATGTATGCATGATGATATATTTAATAAAACTTAAAAAACTTAAAACTTTATATGACGGTTATTTTTCTTATCTATAACAGACTTAATGACGATGGGCCATCTTATATACTGAAAGAAAAACTGGGACCCTCCTACTGAAAATCTACCAAGCATCTTCATGCTTAACGTTTAAAGAAGCGTCATAATTTGGTCCATACTTTTACCAACAAAGCTACGGTGGGCAGGTTATTGATAAAATATGTTGAGTGTGTAACCATTTGATTCATCCACTAAAGGTACTTATAAACCATGCCTTAGTGGGAGGTCACATTTGCTACCAATAAATGGAATTATCCTTACGGAGAGCTAAAACATGCAAGGTCTAGGATTCATGCGCTCCGATGGGGAGTAAGACTTCACCACATACAAATGGGCCATCATTTGAAGACCTTGGACTCTCACATGAGCATCCTCTCCCACTCAATCTTTTTAGGCTTTAATTTTTAAACACCATCTTGTCTAGATACAATTTATTAACCATCTTATATTGTTTCATTATATATCTCATGCATAATGAATGCATGGCAAAGCCTAGGGATGACAATTTTCTAAATGACATATAATCACATATTATTTGCATTCATTTATCCATTCATCATATGAACTAATAAGCCACGGTTGATTGTCCATCCTGGAAACATAAAAATAATTACATGCCTTTTAGGTCCAAAATATTTTTCTTGGACTTGGATCTTCGGCTTCGAACTCTTCGCTCATATGACCCGACCCATTTGGTAAAAAGTGTGTAATGGCTTTTCTTTTTCAACAAAGTTTGATTTTCATAAAAACGAATTTGCCATTCTGAAAACAAAAATTCGAGCACTAGTTTTTTATCAAAACCGAAACGTATCCAGATGAAACAAAAATCCAGCACTTGTTTTCCATTAAAACTGAAACTTGTCCATATGAAACAAAAAATCCAGCACTTATTTTTTAAACAAAACCGAAACTTGTTGTGTCATAAAATCCAAAATTTGTCAACACAAAATTCCAGCATTTTGGTTTTCTGACAATTGAAACTTTGCCAATACACTTGAAACAAAATTGATACCTTACCTCTTCATTTCTTCATTGATGGCTTCTTCATCTTCATCATTACATGATTTTGTACATTGCATAATCAAAGAAAACATAATGATGAATCCAAAGTGGAAATATAACGATGATAGGCCTCCCTCCTTGTTACAAACCAAATGAACAAAACTTACAAGGTAACTATGGAATCTATGAACAACCAAAAGAGAAAAACATACACCATATATATTTCTATCATATAAAAATATGCAGCATGCAAAAATGATTGCCAACCTATGCAAAAAACATAGAAACCGAAATCATGCATAATAAAAATGTCTCTGATACTAATTGTTGGAATGGAAAATAAAACATACATCGATTTTGAAGAAACAGTAGATTTCAAAACTATTTAGAAATCAAAATTTCAGTGAAAGTAATATATCTAAATCATCATATATAGCCACACATGATACGGTATAAGGAAAAACATTTGGATAATCATAAGATGAAAAATATTACTGACTCCTTCGCTATAGCTTTAACTCCTCACTGTGCTATCCTATCCTTCACAATGTATCTAATCCTAGGTGATGTATCCTCTTCACCTTACTGTATCCTCTTCTTGATATTGTATCCTTAACCAATCTGATGTGCCAGTTGTTGCTTTTGGACAACTTGGTTAACAAGATCATTTGGTGGGAAAGGATAAGAAAACTTTGGAGGAGATTTCTCTTGGAAGAAAGTAGCCAAAAAATGAGACACTCTTATGCAAATTTTGGCTCACCATGTAAGATAGGAGAGAGAGAGTCAAAACAATGCAAGAACCCTTTCTTACACTCTCTCAATTTCGGTGAATCTCAAAGGAAAGAAGAAACTTGCATCAAATTCATCACTTCTTTTTTAATCAATCATAAAGAAGCCAATAAATGAGACTCTTCTAATTTGTCTTTAAGATGGCTATATGAAAAGACTATTAACCTAAATGTGACATACCAATTTCAGTTTTTGATGATGAAAGAAAGAAGATGGTCTATAAAATGTACCTCTTTCTTCTTTAATACAATGAATGTTAATAGGTTACATGCTATCATTAAAAGACCACCATTAAACCATTTAACGATAAGGTTATTACCCCATTTAATGATGATAAATCATGTTAAAAAACATCTTAAATGTAGCAAACTAATGTTAAATGTGCAGCTGTACATTTACCCATTAAAACAAAAATTCCATCTCCATTTATCTTTAATAACTTTGTTTCAATTTAAATAATCAAATTAAACTAAAGCTAGCACATTTCTAAATGTTCAATTGGGCTTCTAATTAACCATTAATTAGTACAAGCCCAACATTCAATCATGAGCTTTAAAAACTCCATTTATATTTCTTACTTAGCTTAATAACTTTCCTTGAAGCCAAATGGGGAATCTTATTGGACTTAGATAATTCAAGCTGTAACAAGCCCATAATTAATTTAATTTCTTTAAAATTAATTCCAGCTTATTAACTAAATGTCATTCCACTAAAGACAATTAGTTGAATTTTTGAATTACTAAATATTATGAGAACACATGTTTCAATATGTCCAATTTCAAACTCTAATATGAACCATATTATAGCCATTCGCACAATAAAGGGTAAAATTACCATTTTGTCTTTATATTGGTCTTTTTCTTTTAGATCTCCCATTTTTCTCTATATTGTGATTAACATATAAGATCTCATCTTGGTGTCAAGACTTGATGGGTAGCTAGTCCATTAGACGATTGGCGCCAGTTTAATCAACAATCTCCATAAAACATCTAGAAGTGATGATATCACTATAAACTCTTTATTTGAGTGAATGTTCCTTGACACATGTTTCAATTAATAATTCCAACTTGCAGACACTAGGTTAATACTTTGTAAAAATCCATTCCAATTATATCAAGAATTATAATGAAACTTATATGAGTTCACCACTTATTAAGATTGTGGTCCATAATAAACGTATACTTATAGTGTGTGTTTTAAGATTAAAGTAACGATCCACTTTATTCTTTACAAATATATTTGATTCCAGATTCATTTAATAGTGCCATTATCGATAATCAACTACTATAATGATATGAAACTCATCATTTTCTTGAAGTAAACTCTTTTACTTACACGGAGATAAATTGCAACACTATAGTTTAAACTATAATCAAGCGACTAACTTGATTATTCAACTGTGAATCCATTATTTTAGATTCTTACAATATACATGTTTTCCATACATCTCTATGTATATGTATATTACTTAAAAAAGAATCTCGGTACCTTATCTTTTGTTTTATTAATAATAAATATTTTCATTACAAAAGTAACTGGAAGAAAATTAAATTATAAGTAAACACACTTACTTTCCAGGGCACTATATTTGCATAACTTTAGTATGAAGGTGCCCAGTAACTATGTTAAATGGTTGTTTTGGCCACTGAAGGTGGCCAATGAGAAATGTAATTGGTTCTTTTCTCATCAAAGCTACCCAACGACTGTTACAACGAGCTATTTTCTTACCAAAGGTGCCCAGCGACTATTACAATGGGCTGTTTACTCACCAAAAGTGCCCAGTGACATGCCAATTGGTTGTTTTACCCCACCAAAGATTTGCCACCAGGCTTTTTTTTACCAAAGCTACTAAGCGATCATGCCAACTGGTTGTTTTGCCCACCAAAAATGTACCAATGAGTTGTTTTCTTAATAAAAGTGCCCAGTGCTTATGTGAATGGATTCTTTTGCTCACTAGCGGTATTAAAGTAGTGCTCTAATGGTAATCACCTTTTACCACTTTTGTACAAACTTTATGAATTGATATTGATCTTAAATTGAATTAAAGAAGTCTATGATACAAAATATAGCATGAAGGAAATCATGATGAGATCATGATAATGAGATTCCTATCATGTGCAATTATGTTAGTATCTAAACAATCCTTAGTCACAGGATTAATAAGATAGGACATTATTAATCTGGAAAGACTAGCACATATTATACTTCTTTATTTGATCAAGCAGTGGATTTCATAAACTGTAAGCATGAGATGTTTAGAGTTAATATGTGGATGCTTACTAAGGGTAGTAAGTACATCGGATGACCCGCTATGAAATTATCATATGGATGATCTATCAAATGATAATGATTCATCTCATAATAACAATGATGCAAATATCCTTAGACTTGAGGTATTCAAGGATATCTTGGATGTAAATCTTATGCTTTGACACCATTCCTTGTTACCTTAAGACGAGGTCATTCTTAAGGTGATGATTGAGTATAGCTATTTATGTTTGAAGATAATTGGGTAGCCAATAAAGGATTTGCCACTCCTAATAGAAGGAGATGATACCCATGGCCTCTTGTTAGGGTCATTACTTGGGAGTGTTTGGCTAGAGCAGGTATTTGTCATGAAGAGGGTCTTCAATGACACATATGAGTAATGAGATCCCAGAACATGAACTAACATCACTTGGACTAGATGTGACATAGTCAGTCTAGTAGAAGTTGACACATAGCCCATACTCTGAACCAAGTAGTATATAGAATGGTGAAAGGATGAATTTCATGGTAATTGTCTTTGGAAAGGTTCATAAGTTGGACAAATTAACTATTAAAGCATTTATGAGTTAATCCACTTATATTCCAGAAAATAGGCATCATGAAACCCTTCATGATGTGCTTGAATTAAGAGTTAATTTAAATGCATAAAATAACCAGGAACCTCAGGGTCACATGCATAAAAGATCAGTTGAAAAATAAGTGTGTATGGCCTATTTTAATCAGGCCATGACCATGCCTTATAGGGCCAGGATCGTAGCCTGAGGCGATGCATGCCACAATCATGACAGAAGGCACGAAATGATATATAAGTGAGTTCTTTACTTATATGCATGAGCTTCCTTCACTTCTTACACACTTAAGTGATACAGAAAGGGTAGTAGAAGTGTTCTAGACAGAGTGAGAAAATTTCTTGAGTTATCTTCTTATTATTTATGCAAATGATGTATAAATCAACTTGCATTCAAGATAACCTTGGCCAATCTTCTATTATATTGAACATCTACTTGAATTCATCAAGTTTGGTGTTCTAAAACCCTTACACATTGTTTCATCTTCCTTATTTGCATGTTCTTGGGTGATCAAGGAAGGGTCTAGTGTTTGCAACAACCCAAATAAGGAGAAGAAGCAAGAAAGGAGGAGATACACAAGGTAAAAAGTTTTGTTATTTAATGTTCTTTACATATCCTTGCATGTATGTGAGATTATGTGGTTTCTAGGTTGTCATGGTGTCAGAATATTGATTCCAACACTTCCACTACATCCACATGCATGTGATGCATACAACCATGGCTAACCAAACAGTTGTATCAGAGCTTGTTTGTGCATGTAATAGATGATGTATTGAACATGTGCAAAGTGTTTGCTACTGACTTGCTTATTGTTTGGGAAAACTTCACGTAACTTCTATAAAAATTATTTTTCTGTCTTTCTCATAAATGTTTATAAGATGACATATTATGTTTTTGTAAAAGGATATTGCAATTGAATGTCATTTGCTATTTTATTTCAAATTTATATCCAGACTATTCATATGTTGATTTCTGGGATTTTCTAGAAAACTAATTGCATGTGCTAACTTTGAAAAATTCGTATTAATTCTAGAAATTTTTTCTGTTTTTCTTTAATTGAAATGTTTATAAGATTTTATATTATGTTTTTGTAAAAGAAAAATGCAATTGATTGTCATTTGCTATTTTATTACGACTTTAGTTTCAGCTTGATGCATGTATGAAGTTCTAGAAATTCTGGAAATGTGATGAACATGCATGCATGAAAATTCCATATTAAATTTTATAAATTTTTTTTTATAAATTTTATGTATGCACGAGCAAGATGAGATGTTTCCACTTGTATGAGATACATGACACTTGTTGTTAAAGTGGTTATCTTATGCATGCATGACGTAATGTTTGACTATTGTTAGACGTAATGTGACAAGTGTCACACACATATGATGTGCTGGCTTTCCTATTCATTAATAAATAATTCCTAAGAGTTAGGTTTAGGAATTTTTTATTACACATATTTAGAATGTGTTTAAGGCTATGGAATGTTTCCAGAATTAATTGAATTATATTCAATTAATTAATAAAGTCAAAGTCAACATTGCTTAACTTTTTCAAAGTTGAGGGAGTTGACTTACTTAATGACTTATAATGTACGTATTTCATTTATGAGACCTAAATAAGGTTCTTATGTGATAAGAAATGTATTATTTTGATGAAAATAACATGCTTAATGCATGTGCTTAAAATTAGGGTTCCTAAAATTTTCCGAATATCGAATCGGTCTCTTTAATGTCTAGTAGGTTAACTTACTTATCTTGACGATTTTGGCCGTCAAGATAATTTTGGCTAGTGCTGAAATTGTTTAGATAAATTTTAGATGACCTAGAGATATTATAGAGCACTAAGTGGTGTACAGGAATTTTAGAAACCCTAGGGATTAATTTAGAATTAATCCAAGTAGAGTATGCATTTCTAGTGTGACTAGATAAAGGCATATAAACTAGGATTAAATGTTTAATCTGGACATCAAAATAATTGAATTTTAAGGTTCCTAATCGAGTCACATTCATAATTTGGACTAGCCAAGACTAACACTAGTACCCCATTAGGTTCAAGAGTTGAATCGAATCACGAATTTTAGATGCATAGTCAAGTCACAACCTAACCTTTATGTGATAAATACATTAGATGCATTTTAAGGATAGTTATGGACATATGCTCAATTTAATTGAGTTATCCATAATCTAAATGTGTATGTGATATACATAATCAAGATCGTCCAAGTATTGATGAAACGAAAGAATAAATCCCTCAACTGAGTATTAGGAATTATGACTTCCAATAATATGGAAAGAACCAGAGTTCTTTTAAGGTTTGGTTGTTGGGCAAACCCAAGCCCACTCTACACGAATATGTTTAAACCATGGAAATTAGATCTCCTGATTAATGGGTTGGTCCTAACTGGAAGTGTTGATTTGTTAGGCAAACCCAAGGTCAACGTGAATAGAGGCAAAGTTGAGTTATATACATGGGATGTATATAAATCAAGAGTTGCTAACCCAATGAGTGTGCTAAATCAACAATTGATGGCACAAGTCAATAGTTGCATAATTGAATGCAATTGGTATGGATGATACCTACCGATTGACCTAAGGTAGCTTGTTAGGCAAACCCAAGGTCACTCTTGGTGATATCAGATATCGACTTATTAAGAAAACAATAAGTTTTCTCGAATTCGTAATGAGGGCTATGGATTTGAATAAGAATAGTGGGACCTATGATGCATGTTATTAAAGTCCTTATAGATATGCGTTAAGTATACATTCTAACACTTCCTCTCGTTCTTTTAGGTTATCGAATCATACGATGTCTTCTAGTGTGAACTTACACTCCCTGTTAGATTCCAACAAACTTACGGGACCAAACTTCTTAGATTGGCTATGGAATTTGAGAATTTTTCTCAAATTTAAAAAAATAAGATATGTCGTAGATGAACCACTTCCCGATCCCCTTACTGCCGATGCATCTGATGAAGATCAGAGAGCTTACATGAAGCTATTGGATGATAGTGAGTTGGATAGTTGTAAAATTCTGGCCTCTATGTCACCAGAACTGCAAAAGCAACATGAGGCTATAGATGCTTATACCATAGTCTACCATATGAGGGAACTATTCGATGAGCAAGCTAGATCTGAAAGGTTTGAGACATTGAGGATGCTTTTTCTTTCTAAGATGGTTGAGGGATCATCTCCAGTGCAGTATGTTTTGAAGATGAATGGATATATTGAGAGGATAGGTAGTTTGGGTTTCATTATGGATCATGAATTAACTACATACTTAATTTTGAATGGTTTGACTGATATTTATTCGCAGTTTGTTCTTAACTATCAGATGATCCAAATATCCACAATGATTCCTGGTCTAATTAATCTACTCAAAACAACTAAGCAAACTGTCAAGAAGACAATAAGGCTGTGATGCTGGTGGACTTTGCTTCTAGTTCTCGAAAGAAGAACTAACACAAGAAGAAGAAATCCAAGAAGCCGGTGGGAGGTGTAACTAAGAAGAAGACAGAGGAGACAACTCCAAAGGGATATGCTTCCATTACAACAAGGAAGGACATTAGAAGAGGAACTGCAAAGCTTATCTGGATTCACTGAAGAAAAAGATGGCATTAGATGCCCCACCATTTACTTCAGGTAAGATATTTGTCACTGAGGTTAATAGTATTTTTGATCATAACATTTGGGTATTAGATACAGAATGTGGCTCACATATATGTGTTGATATACAAGGTCTCAGGGATAGTTTATCATTCTAGAAGGGAGAGATGGACCTACGTGTGGGAAATGGAGTAAAAGTTGCTACATTAGCTATAGGAAAATATGTTTTGTATCTTCCTAGTGGGCTAGAGTTAATTTTGAAAAATTGATATTATGTACCCATTGTGACTAAAAACATTGTATCTATTTCATGTCTCAATAAAGCAGGATTTTATTTAACTTTCTCAACCAATGGTTGTTCAATTAAGTTGAATGAATTGTTATATGGTACTGCTACATTATACAATGAAATTTACACGTTAGATATGGCCAATCGAATCTTGACTATCAATGATAACAAAAGAAAAAAATGAGATAACCTAAGATCATCTTACTTATGGCATTGTAGACTTAGCCATATAAGTGCATGATTAAGCTGCACAAGAATGGTAGCTTAGGGTCATTTGATTATGAATCATATGACACGTGTGAATCTTTCTTATTGGACAAAATGACTAAATTACCTTTTAAAGGAAAAGGTGAACGAATGAATGGGTTATTAGAGCTAATACATTCTGATGTATGTGGTCCGATGTCCATCCATGCCAGAGGTGGTTTTATGTACTGCATTACTTTTATCAATGATTATTCATGATATGGATATGTGTATCTAATGAGACACAAGTCTGAAGCATTTGAAATGTTTAAACAACTTAGACATAAAATAAAGAAACAACTTGGTAGAAGTATTAAGACACTTCAATCAGATTGAGGTGGTAAATACTTAAACAAGGAATTTCTATCTTATCTCGAAGATAATGGGATAGTGTCCCAGTGGACTCCACCTTATATACTGCAATATAATGGTGTGGCTGAAAGGAGAAACCAAACCTTGTTAGATATGGTAAGGTCGATGATGGGCTTAGCAAATCTACCTAAACCCTTTTGGGGTTATGCACTCGAGGATGCTATTTATGTGACAAACAGAGTCCCTTCAAAGGCAGTTGAAGTTACTCCATATGAGATATGGACTAAAAAAAGGCTCTATCTTTCTCATTTGAAAGTTTGGGGTTGTCCAGCTTATGTGATGCAGATTCAATTAGACAAGCTTGAAGAAAACTCTGATAAATGTTTGTTTATAGGATATCCTAAGGAAACAATTGGATATCAGTTCTATAATGCTTTAAAGCAAAAGGTGTTTGTCTTAAAGCATGCTGTCTTTTTAGAGAAAAAGTTTCTTCTAAGAGAAGACAGTGGGAGCAAAATTGAACTTGATGAAGTTCTTGAGACTCAAATAGGCACAAAGCAATTGCCTGAACCTGAAATTGTTGTTCATCAAGATGAAACAACATTTGAACCTTTTAACATAAAAAATATTCATAGGTTAAGTAGGATATGTAATGTTCCAGAGAGATATAGACTTCTCGTAAGCAAACATAATGACGTATTGCTCGTAGAGGATGATGAACCTATAACCTATGAGGAGGCTTCGAAGAGTTCAGAATCCAAAAAATAGTTTCAAGATATGAATTCCAAAATGGATTCCATGTATGAATAGCAAGTATGGTCTTTGGTTGACCTACCTGAAGGGTTAAAACCCTTAGTGTCTAAGTGGATTTTCAAGAAGAAAATTGACGTGGAAGGTAATGTGATTACCTATAAAGCGAGGATAGTTGCTGAAGGTTATCGTCAAAGACAAGGAGTTGAATATGAAGAGACCTTTAGCCCTGTAGCTATGCTTAAATTCATTACAATACTCCTAGCCATTGCTGCTTATTGTGATTATGAAATATGGTGGATGGATGTGAAGATAGCCTTCCTGAATGGAAACCTAGTTGAGGATGTATATATGATACAACCTGAGGGCTTCATATCTAAAGATGGAAAAAAGGTATGCAAGCTTCAAAATTCCATTTATGGATTGAAGCAAGCATCTAGGAGTTGGAATATCTGATTTGATGAGACAATAAAAGAGTTTGGTTTCTCACAAAATCCTGATGAACCTTATGCATACAAGAAGGTTAGTAGGAGTGCTATCATATTCCTTATGTTATATATGGATGACATATAACTAATGAGAAATGATGTCTCAAGTTTGCAATCAGTCAAAGTTTGGTTGTCCCAGAATTTTTCCATGAAAGACCTTTGAGAAGCAACCTATATATTGGGAATAAAGATCTATAGAGACAGATCAAGGAAGTTGCTAGGTCTTTAACAGTCAACATATATAGACAAAGTGCTAAATAGGTTTAGCATGGAGTAGTCCAAGAGAGGGTTTCTTTCTATGACTCATAGGATAAAACTCTTAAAATCTATGTATCCTAAGACACTAGATAAGAGGACTTGTATGAGTATGATCCTGTATGCTTTGGCAGTAGGATCAATCATGTATGCTATGTTATGTACAAGACCCGATATATCTATGCTCTAAGTGTTACGAACAGATACCAATCAAGTCCTTGTGAGGGTCACTGGGTTGCTGTTAAGAATATCCTAAAGTACTTGAGAAGGACTAAGGATGTATTATTGATATATGGAAATAGAGATCTCGTAGTGAGCGGGCATACAGATTCAAGTTTTCAATCTAACTAGGATGACTCCAAATTCAGTCAGGTTATGTTTTCACACTGAATGGTGGAGTAGTTAGTTAGAAGAGTTACAAATAAGAGATGACTACGATCGAGTTAAAGTACATTGCAGCTACAGAAGCAACAAAAGAAGCTATTTGGATCAAGATGTTTGTTATGGAACTTGGAGTGGTTCCTTGCATAGTAGACCAAATATTATTGTACTGTGAGGTCTCATCAGAGGTCCAAGCATGTACTCAGGAGATATCACCTGATCACGGAGATAATTGCTAAAGGTGATGGGAAGATAGAAAGAGCGCCCACAGAACAGAACGTCACTAATCCTTTGACTAAGCCACTTCTTTAGAAAAAATTTGATTCTTGTGTACTCGCCCATGGTATTAAATACAAAAGCAATTGGCTTTAGTTCAAGTGGGAGGTTGTTAGACTAGTGCTCTAAAGGCAATCACCTTTAGCACTTTTGTACGAACTTTACTTTGATTAATAAAGAAAATAGGCATTTTTTCAATGATCTGATATTAATTTCTATATATATGAATTGATATTGATCTTAAATAAAATTAATCAAGTCCATGATACAAAACATAGCATGAAGGAAATCATGATGAGATCATGATAATGAGATTCCTATCATGTGCAGTTAAATTAGTATCTAAACAATCCCTAGTCATAATGTAACATCCCATCACCATTGGGAAGGGTAAAATAGTTTATAAGAGCTTAGAATTGTCTTGACATGTTCATGCATACACATATAAGCGAATAGTGAATTTTGCACATGTAAATGACTGTACATGCATTCATGACATTTCCCGGTATTTTTGTTAATAAATGTAA
>JAOQML010137489.1:0-16097 GCA_027568935.1 Erythroxylum urbanii | reverse complement strand
GATCTAGGAACATAGACCTTCTTCCTGTCATGTGTCGCGAGCATCCACTGTCCAAATACCATTGGTGCTGGCTGCTTCTTCCAAGGAAGGAGATCTACAGTAAATATTATGTTCTTTTTAGGTACCTAAATTTTATTGGGTCCTTTAGGGTTAGTCTTATAATTATTCATAGAATGATGAAAAGAAAACTGGTGAAATTTCTTTCAATAAAGAACAAAATTCTTTTTGTAACGAACATTGCTTTTAATAAACCCTAAACCACTCTTATCATTAGGGTGTTTATAATTTCTAATCATGTTATTCATTTTCTTCGTACTTTCAGTAAAGGTTGATAAGTCTGCTGAGAGAGAATTAATCATTTGTTTTAACTGACTAATTTGCTCAGATCTATCAATAGATACTTTTTTCTTCATATCGTCTACTTGTTTCTTAAGATGGACATTTTCTTTTTCTAACACTTCCGTGTTCTTCAAGTTTTCGACAAACTTTCTTTTTAAGGATTTATAGTTTTTTAGTATAACATGTGAATCTTCTAACAATTCTAAATATGCATCTTGAAGTTCATTAAAGTTAGAAGTTACCTCCTCGTCATCCTTTTTTTGGCTACCAAGCATATATTTGCTTGCACTGATGCTTCTGACTCAGAATTAGATTCAGATGAATCCAAATCTTCCCAAGTTGCCATCATACTCTTTTTATTTCCTTTATTCTTCTTCAGTTCTCTTCTAAGTAATGGACATTCAGACTTATAGTGACCTGGTTTGTTACACTAGTAGCAAATGATAAAGGTCTTCTTGTTTTTGACTTCTTCTTTGCTATTTTTCTTAAAAGAAAATTTTTTACTTCCTTTTGCTTTCATTTTCTACATCCTTATGATCTTTCTTGAAATGAAAGATAATTTGTCATTATCTTCACTTGAATCGTGATTAGATTCACTCGTATCATCATTCTTGAATTCGTTGATCTTTAATACTTTTGATGAATGAGTCTTGTGATTTTTCTGACCAGCCTTTAATGCTATAGATTTGTCTCTTTTAGGTTTATCTTCAGCATCAAGCTCTACTTCATATATCTTCAAAGAACCAAGCAATTCGTCTAGCTTTAATTTGCTCAAGTCCTTGGCTTCTTATATTGCAGTGACTTTGGGTCTCTATCTTTTCGATAGACTTCTGAGAATTTTCCTGACATGGTCTTGATTATCGTAAATTATCCCAAGAGCTTTAAGTCTATTGACGATAGTTTGAAATCGTCCAAACATCTAATCAATAGACTCATCTTATTTCATTTTAAACAGCTCATACTAATGTATAAGAATACTGATCTTGGACTCTTTCACCTGGTTTGTGCCTTCATGTGCGATGGATAGAGTGTCCCACATCTCCTTTGTAGTTTCGCATCCATGAACTTTATCATATTCATTTCTGCTTAAAGCACAACTTAAAAACAACTTAGCCTTTGAATTTAGTTGAAATCTAGCTTTGTGATCAGTTGACCATCTATTATAAGGAATGGTATTTCCTTCATCACCTATTGGTATGTATGGTCCATTCTCGATGATATCCCAAAGATCAATGTGTGTGGATTCTATAAAGAGCCACATCCTGTCCTTCCAATAATGATAATCTTCACCATTAAATGCAGGAGCTCTTATGACTGAGGCACCTTCAGCTATAAAAACATGTGATTCAGCCATAGATCGTTGTCCTTACTTTGTAAAGGTGGTTCTTGGAAATCGAGCTCTGATACTAATTGAAATAAATCACACGTTAATATAGAATTTACGTACAATATAAGTAATACACAAGAAGGGGGGTTGAATTGTGTGTTCTTTTCGTGAATACAAAAACTTTAATATATCTTATTCAGAACTTTTCCAATTGTTAAAAGAATACCACAAAAGTTATACAAAAATAGTTACATAATTAAATCGCAAATAACTCCTGTATACTTATCTAAAAACAAAATAGAATAAAGTGAAAGGTAAGAAGATAGACGCTGCGATTTTTATACTAGTTCACCCCAAACCATGGGCTACATCTAGTCCTCAGAGTTCGTCTGAGATTTCACTATACGTTGACAGTTTTACAAGTATTCTTTCTTCCCTTCTAGAGCCTCTTCAGGTCTCTTACACAAAGTGTTCTTTCTTCTATCTTAGCCTCTTCAGGCTTTTAGCCTTTTCTTTCTCTCACTAGAAAGATATTGTGAGCTTTTTGTTAGAGTAGAGTTTTATCTCTGGTATTGCACTTTTGAATACAGAATTTTTTCTTGTAAGTAAACACTTGAAAGCTCTAAAGATTAAAGGTTGTTCAATCTTCGACTATGACTAGTATATATAGCCTAAGCCTCCAACTGCTTCTTGATTCTTGATAACTGCTTCTAAATTCTTGTAGAGCCTATTATTCAGTTCTGTAACTAACTCCAACTAACTAACTGTTTGACATACTAGCATATCTTCATCTTTGTATCGTCTGTGTTTTTCCCTTCTTCTGTGTTTTTCCCTTCTTCTGTGTTTTCCCTTTTTCTGTGTTTTCCACTTCTTTTGTGTTTTCGGCTTCTTCTATGTTTTCCACTTCTTCTGTGTTTTTCACTTCTTCTGTGTTTTCCGCTTCTTCTGTGTTTTTCACTTCTTTTGTGTTTTCTGCTTCTCATGTGTTTTGCACTTCTTCTATGTTTTCACTTCTTCTATGTTTTCTACTTATTTTATGTTTTCACTTCTTCGGTGTTTTCCACTTCTTCTGTGTTTTCACTTCTTTATGTTTTCACTTCTTTTATGTTTTCTGCTTCTTTTGTGTTTCCACTTCTTTTGTGTTTTCACTTCTTCTGTGTTTTCTGCTTCTTCGGTGTTTTTCTGCACACTTAACACACTTATCAAAATAGTTCATTTGTTTCTAATATTATTATTATTTGATTGTGACCAAAATTAATAATCGTGACGTCCTCTTAACACTTTGGTGGGCAAAACAGCCCACTAGGATGGTCGTTGGATAACTTCGATGAGCAAAACAATACGGTGGCATTGTCGCTGGACACTGTCACTGAGAAAACAACTGTTTGCACAATTGTTGGGCACCTTTAGTGAGATAAGAGCCCTTTGGCATTGTCATTAGGCACCTTCTATGGGCAAAAGAGTCCATCGACAAAGTCACGACGTGACATGAATGAGAAATCAACCTATGGCATATATTTGGATGGAAAACAACCCCTTGGCATGGTTGTTGGGCACCTTTGGTGAGCTAAACAACCCATTCACTTAGTTACTGGTCACATTTAGTGAGAAAATAACCCATCGGCACGGTAGCTAGGCACATTTGGAGAGAAAATGCCCCGTTGACACACCTTTGTTGGGAAAAAAACCTATTGCATAATCGCTGGGCAGTTTTGGTGAGCAAAACAACTAGTTCACACATTCATTCAACATGTTCTATTTCTAGTCACTAGGCACCTTCGATGAGAAATCAACCTATTAGCATATATTTGGACAGAAAAACAACCCCTTGGCATAGTTGTTGGGCACCTTCAGTTAGCTAAACAACCTGTTTGACATAGTCGCTAAGCACATTTAGTAGGAAAATAGTCCATTGGCACAACAAGTAGACAGCTTCAGAGTGAAAATGCTCGTTGGCAAACCTTTGTTGCACAAAACAAGCTACTGCACAGTCACTGTGTAAATTTGGCGATTAAAACAACCATTTGACACAATCATTAGACATGTTTAGTGAGAACACAGCTCGATGGCATAGCCGCTGGGTGCCTTTTGTAAGAAAACAACCCTTGACACATCTTTGGCAGGCTAAACAATCCATTGATATAGTCGTTGGGCATTTTTTATAAGAAAATAGTCCGTTGGCACAACTTTAGTGCCACAATAGTCCGTTGGCACAGTCGCTGGACACCTTTACTGACTAAAACAACATGTTGTCACGGTCTCTGTGAATCTTTGGTGGGAAAAGAGCCCTTTAGCATTGTCGTTGGGCACATTCTTTGGGCAAAAGAGCCCATTAGCATAGTCACTAAACAGCTTCAATGAGAAATCTATCTGTTGGCATATCTTTGGATGGCAAAACAACTCGTTGGCATTGTCGCTAGGCACCATCGGTAAACAAAATAGATGGTTTGTACAGTCACTAGGCACCTTTGGTGAGAAAATAGCCCGCTGACACATCTTTGGTGGGCAAAACAACCAATTGGCATGGTCACTAGGCACATTCGATGAGCAAAACAACCTGTTGACACAATCGCTGGACACATTTCATGAGAAAATAACCCATTGGCACTGTCACTGGGCACCTTCATTGAAAAATAACTAATTGGCATAGTTGTTGGGCAACTTTGGTGAGCAAAACAACTCGTCGAAGCAATCACTGGGCACCTTTGGTGAGAAAATAGCCCATTGACACATCTTTGGTGGGCAAAACAATGAATTGGCATGGTCACTAGGCACCTTTGATGAGCAAAACAACTTGTTGACACAATCGCTGGACACATTTCATAAGAAAATAACCCATTGGCACTATCGCTAGGCACCTTCATTGAAAAATAACTAACTGGCATGGTTGTTGGGCAACTTCGGTGAGCAAAACAACTCGTTAAAGAAATCTCTAGGCACATTCAGTAAGAAAGCAGCCTGATGGCATAGACTTGGGACGCCTTCAATATAAAAATAGCTAGTTGGCACGTCTTTGGTGGCTAAAACAACTGTTTGCATGGTTGCTGGGTACCTTTAAGGAGAAAAAAACCTTTGACATTATTGTTGGGCACATTAGGTGGGTAAAATAGCCCATTCACATGGTCATTAGAAAGCTTCAGTGAGAAAGCAACCTATTGGCACATCTTTGGTGGGTAAAACAACTCGTTTTTGTGGTCGTTAGGTACCTTCATTGAGCTAAACAACTTGTTGATACAATTACTGTGCACGTTCAATGAGAAAATAACCAGTTGGAATGGTCATTGTGCCCCTTCAGTGAGAAAACAATCTGCTGGCATACTTTTGGTGAGCAAAACAATTGTTGACACAGTCAACTAGCACTTTTGATAAGAAAATAGCCTATTGGCAAGGTCGTTAGGCACCTTTAATGACAAAACAGCCTTTTGGCACACCTTTGGTGTGCAAAACAACTATTGGAACAATTGTTGGGAAACTTTGGTTAGAAAAATAACCTATTGACACAATCATTGGGCACATTTGGTGAGAAAATAGCCTATTCATAATGTCGCTGGGCACCTTCTATGAAAGGACAGCTCTTGGACATGGTTGCTAGGCACCTTTGGTGAGCAAAACAACCCATTGACACAATCACTAAACATATTAAGAGAGAAAACAACTCATTGGCACACCTTTGGTGGGTCAAACAACCTATTAGCATAGTCCATGGGCACCTTTATTGAGCTAAACTACCCATTGACACAATCTCTAGGCATGTTCAGTGATAAAACAGCCCATTGGGATGGTCATTGGGTACATTTGGTGAGAAAATAGCCCATTGGCACACCTTTGGTGGGCAAAACAACCCATTGGCATTGTTGTTAAACACCTTCGATAAGCAAAACAATATGTTAACATAATCACTCGGCATCTTCAGTGAGCAAAACAACCATTGAAAGAGTTACTTGGCACTTTCAGTGAGAAACAGTCCACTGGCAAGGTCATTGGTCACCTTTAGTGGGAAGAAGTCTTTTGGCACACACCGTTGGTTAGCAAAACAACCTATTGGTTAGAACGCTGGGCACCCTTGGTGTGCAAAACAACCTGTTAACACAATAGCTAGGAACATTTGGTGAAAAACAACCCGAAGGTATGGTCATTGGGCATCTTCAATGAACAAAACAACACGTTGGCCCGATCTTTGGGAATCTTAGGTGAGAAAACAACCTGTTTACACAGTTTCTGGAACCTTTGATGAGAAAAGAGCCCTTTAGCATTGTTATTGGCAACATTCTATAGCAAAACATCCCATTGGCACAGTCACAAGGCACCTTTGGTGAGAAATCAACCCATTGGCACATTTTTGGATGGCAAAATAACCCCTTGGCATGGTTGTTGGGCATCTTTGGTGAGCTAAACAACCCTTTGAAATAGTCACTGGGCAAGTTTAGTGAGAAAACAACCCGTTGGCATAATACATAGGCACTTGCAAAAAGAAAACACCATGTTGGAACACATTTTTTAGGCAAAACAACCTATTGCACAGTCTCTAGGCAACTTTGGTTAGCAAAACAACCAGTTGACACAATCATTAGACACATTCGATGAGAACATAACCCGATGGCACAGTTACTGGGTGCCTTTGGTAAGAATACATCCCCTTAGCCCATCTTTGGTGGGCTAAACAACCCGTTAGCATGGTGGCTGAGCATCTGCAATGAGAAAACAACATGTTGGTATGGTCACTGTACACCATTAGTGAGAAAAGAGTCCTTTGACAATGTTGTTAAGCACCTTTGTTTTGCAGAAAAGCCCATTGGCACAGCCGTTGAGCACCTTTAGTGAGAAAATAGTCCGTTGGCACAATCGTTAAGCACCTTCAGAATACGTTGGTAGGATCTCTGGGAACCTTGGATGAGAAAGCAACCTGTTTGCATGGTTGCTGTCACCTTCAGTGAGAATAGAGACCTTTGGCATTATAGTTAGGCACATTATGTGGGTAAAAGAGCCTATTGGCATTGTCACTGAGCACCTTCGGTGAGAAATCTACTTGTTGGCATATCTTTGGATAGTAAAACAACTTGTTGGCATTGCTGCTGGGCACCTTTGGTGAGAAAAATAGATAGTTGATATGGTCACTCGATACCTTTGGTGTTAAAACAGCCCGTTAACACATCTTTGGAGTGTAAACAACTAGTTGGCACGGTCACTGGGCACTTTCGGCATGTAAAACAACCTATTGACATATAATTGATGGAAACATTTCGTGAGAAAGTATCCCATTGGCACTATCGCTGGGCATCTTTTGTGAAAAAAACTGGTTGGGAAGGTTGTTGGCCACCTTTGGTGAGCAAAACAACTTGTTGCATAGTCACTGGGCAATTTTGGGCAGAAAAATAATAAGTTGACCCAATCATAAGACACGTTTGGTGAGAACACAGCCTGATTGAACAGTCACTGTGAGCCTTTGGTAAAAAAATAGCCCCTTCACACATCTTTGGTGGGTTAAACAACTCATTGACATGGTCGCCGGGTACCTTCTGTGAAAGAACATTCTATCGGTATAATTGCTAGGCACCTTCGGTGAGCAAAAAAACCCACTGACACAATCACTGAACACATTCAGTGAGAAAACAACCCATTAACGCATCTTTGGTAGGTAAAAAAACTTGTTAGCATTGTTGCTAGGCACCTTCATTCAGCTAAACAACCCATTGGCACAGTCCTTAGGCACATTCAGTGAGAAAATAGCCCATTGGTATGGTTTCTAGGTACCTTCGGTAAGAAAACAACTCGTTGTCACATGTTTGGTGGGCAATATAGCCCGTTGGCTTTGACGCTAAGCACCTTCGGTAAGCAAAACAATATGTTAACATAGTTGCTTGACACCTTCAGTGAGTAAAACAACCATTGATAGAGTTGTTTGGCACTTCTTTGCAGGTTTCCGATATGAATAAGTTTTAAAATTTTAACTTTGATATTCGACAAGCACATAGGTCATTCGGGTAGTACTTAAGGTGTTGATTCCACGAGGGGGTTTAATCTAATCCTAAAATATATGGCCAACATAATTCACAATAATTTAAAATGAACAAAACTAAAGAAGTAAATTATTTAAATCATGCAATCAATTTTAAAAAATCAAATTTGGAAATATAAACAAAATAGTAAATGCAACACCCAATAAAAAATTAACCTAAGAACTGTCAATTGAGAGAAAAGGGAATTTTATTCGATTTTAATGAAAGCCTAACTGATTATGAATTATTGGATTACCAGTTCTAGATGATCCTAGGGTTAATTACTCTCTTTCAAATTATAACCATTAACCTTAATTTATAAACCCTAATCAGATAATAGGAATTGCAATCTCTCGATTCATAATCTATCAAACAACTAAATTAGATAAACTACCAAAAACCTATGTAAGATCTCTCCTCCCAAAAATTTACCGATTTGATTTAATCCTTGCTCTACTAAATTATCTAACTCTCATTAGCTGAATTTAATGATTTTTCACTTATTTCACCGTCTCAGGTTATCACCGAAATATGTAAGTGCAGAAATTAAATCACACAAAATCTGATAAAAACCTAACAATCAAATTTCATTACTATCAAAGATAAAATAACCCAAAGGTGAGTTTAGACAATCCTCAACATTCAAAAATCCTATCATCAACAGTTCTCCCAAATTCTATACAATCATAAAATCAAAACTAAACTGGAAATATAATCGAAATGGATGACGGAGGTAGCAACAGCAGGGAACCTCCTGCTCTAGGAAGTACTTCACGTAAGATTCTTCATTATTTCTCTCTTTCTTCGTCCCTTTCTTAATCTCTCGATAAAATATCTAGGGTTTTGAAATTGTGGCTAATACAAAAGCTCTCAATCTGTGTTCTTCTTATTCTTTAAATAGCTTTTGTGTTTTGAGTAGCCCTAGGGCTTTTCCAGGGTTAAAAAGGTTAATCCCTCAAAACTTGTCATTTTATCTTATTTGCGTGTCTTCCAATGCCATGATTGTGGCTTGCATCCAACCATTTCTGTCACAATCGTGGCGATCAAGCCATGATCATTGGCTATTTTGTAGTCTTCTGTCACAATCATGGCTGGCTCCTATACTTATGATACGATCATGGCCTATTGTGTCACGATCATGAACCATTGTTTTGGCCCGAAAGTCTCCGAAACTTCTCCTTTCTTCGACGTTGAACCTAAAACACTAACAAACACATCAAGGTACTTCAAAAATATAATATTTAAGCTCAAAGACTTATGCTAACCCATAAAACACTTAAACACATAAACTAACACGATTATAACCAAAACACATACTAACCAGTCAAATTAACACATAATACATAACAAACTAAGCCCTAAAATGTGATGCAATTCACACCTATCAACATCCCCACACTTAAACATTTTCTTGTCCTCAAGCAGACAAAACAACAAGAACCTAACAAACATACAACATACAATGTAGTAATGAGGCAATGGCTTCAACTTCATGAAATAAATTTAATCTTAAACACGATCATTCAAGTTATATCAAATCACTAGCATGTAAAATTTGTATTTAGGGGCATTAAACTAAAGATACAAATTAATCAAGATCCAAATGTTAATTTATTTACCGTTTCTAATTGTACATACACATTAATAATTCTATGGTCATTCAGACTCTATAACTACTCCTAAGTACATTTTCATAAAAAGTCAAGGTATTACAAGTTTGGTAGTTTTTTATTAGAAAGCATATTTTTCATTTTTCATTTTTAAATTTGTTTATTGAACATGGACTTAGTCTTTTTATATAGAGGAAAACATTAGTAATGAATGTCTAGAAAACATTAGTAATGAATGTCGATCTAGTTACTCGACTAAGTCATGTTTTTATTAAGCTACTTGGTTGGAACATCGTTATAGCCTTTTGACGTGGAGGTACACATTTGTGATGCGTGTTGATCCAGTTACTCAGCTATATCACATTCTCAATTAGCTATTAACTCTATTCATAATTTGAAGGTCAATGACATAGTTATTTATTTAACAAATATGATTTTTTATATTGCCTACCTTGTTGTTTTAGCTACTTGTTTCCATGAAAAATATTAGTAAAGCTACTTAAATTAAAGGGCCTCAAATTATGAATGAATGTGATAATTTAGAGGGTGACAAACCTACACTAAATCCTAATTAAGTTGTATATTTATCCAAAGACCCCAATTCACTAATTTTTACGAGCTAATGATTCTTCATAACCTAATAGACTATGTTCAAAATTAAATCAATTCCAATCCATCTAAGTCATTTACACATTCAAACAATTAAATGCAACCTAACAACTATCATACTATATGTAAAAACACATACAAAGAAAAAATCATAAACCTTCCCACATTTGAACAACATATTTTCCATAATGTGAAAAGGGGACAAATAAGGACATAAGAAAAGAAGAAATGTAAATTAAAGTAAAGAATAAAATAAAAACAAATATGAAGACTAATTTGAAAAAGAAAGAGGGTTGGATAAAGTCTCAAAGAGATAGGGGTGGGGATGGTGTCGGAGGTGGCAATTGAATGCCCTAAGACTCAAAATATCGATGGATATGACATATATGCTTGCTCTGATGTCGTTGAGTTCGGGCCATCTCCCTCATCATTCTGGAGTTCTCCGCTTGTTAATTTGTGATCACCATGTTGTTTGTAGAGATTGTGTCAAGAACTTTCTTCAAGCCCAGTTCTTCTGTCTTTTTTCCTCCTCGAACTTTTCACTAGTCGAGTCCTCTTCTCCCTGCTGAGGAAGCGTGAACTCCAACTCGCCTAACTAGCCCTAATCTTAACATGGGTCTATTGATTGATATCTTAAAGTTCCATATTGTTGGAGTTAAGGATTTTAGCCAGCCATAGATGGTGATGATTAAGGAAGTCTGGGAGTTGGACAGTTAACCCACTACAATCCAAAATATAATATTCAGTAATTTCAAAAACTAGGTACCCATACCTAGATTATTAGTCCTCTTGCGTGAAGTAGCAATAATGGCATTAGCATATGTGTGGCAGTGCATATTGGAATGCTGTGATCCATGCACCATAACATAAAGAGTTCCTTTGGTGAACACTTACTGGTTTCTGATTTATAAAAAACTAGTTAACACATGAATTTGTGCAACAATAAGTGATTAAAAATGAATACCTTCCTCCTTTGTGCAGGTTGGGAAGGGTGCTTCGAAGTTTGCCACTTTGTTCCTTCTCCCATGTCCCGAAACTTGATTTCATGCCAATGATTGCTCCCATCTGGCTGATTGCATAATACACGACATATCAGCTTGTGAGTAGGTAGAGTTTAAATAAATTTAGAAGTTTGAAATTTTTGTAGAGAGATATGAGAGCATTTAGAAGTTTCAAATCTAGAGAGGTAAAGTAAAAGTGAAAGTGAATGAATAAGTGAAGTTAGAAATGAATATATAGGTAGTTCGAGGGTAAAATGGTAAAATTTTCTTTAAAATTTTCGTGTTCCCCTTTTTTGCCTAATCGCAAGCCATAATCATGACTTGTTAGACCACAATCGTGGCTGGTAGTTTTCCACCAATTCTTCATTTTTTCTTCTTTTGTTCTTTTCACATTTTTTTTCGAAATCAGTTCTTAATCCTTTTATGGCCCTTTCACTTCTCTTTGTGTACTTCATCAATCATCAAAGTTATATCAAAGTCCTATGCCTTCCCAACCTATTTGGAAATTAACTAACCTAACTACGGAATTTAACTATCTAGAAATAAAATGGAATAAATCAATTTAATAGTCCATATGTTGTCTCCCACGCAGTGCTTCTTTTAATGTCAACAGCTCGACACTTTATCCTTAGAAACTCAGCCAGGATCAATTATGAGTTGTTTTCTTCCCCGCTTTTTGTTCAATATCAGTTTTGTAGCTTGTAAGTAAGCTATAAATTACAACATAATCAGAAGGATGATGATAACATTATGAAAACCAATTAAGCTTGATAATGGCCTTCTTTCAAGTGAACTGTCAACAAAACAGGGAATAACAAAACTCTCTGAATCTTCCATTGAATCTAACTGTTTGCCCTGTACTAAAGGGAGTTAATCTCTTTCCTTCTTAACCACCTTCGTTCTTTGCTTCTTTCACTTCATGAACAAAGACTTTTATAACTTCTTCAAACTTAATGTCTGTTGTTATCTATTTTTCATCCTCATGTTCTTCAGAAGATTCAAACACATCAATAATCCTGAATGATCTACTCTCCTTTAGAATCTTTAGTACATCATTCATGTTGAATGTCACCTGGTATTCATTAATCCAAAGGATAAGGTTCTTTTTATGGACATTTATCAAAGATTTTTTGATGTTCAAACATGGTATACTAAGATTTGAAAGACAATATGAGGGGTTTTAATCCTTTTCTTCATCTTCTTTCTTTATTTCTTGGTCTTCTATAAGGCCAAGTTTAGTATGGCCTTCCACTGGTTCTTCTTGTTCATCCCTATTTCTAAGTGTGATAGCCTCATTTTTCTCTTATTGATATAATTCTATATTGCTAAGAGAGTCTTCAACATTTCCCTTAAAAATTCATGGCAAAGCTATCTTACTCGAATCTCCAAGTTGTGAATAGAAGCAGCATGATTTTAAAAAACTTGATCAAATTGCTTTTCTAGCCTCTTCTGACTTTCCTCTTGGCTGGAAAACATCCCCTTCTGGTTCTCTTCCATATCAATTAGTTTCTCCATGATTTTGTCTAATTTGAAATCCTATAAATTGGACTCATCTTGCTGAGATTTAAATAGGTCTTGATATCCCATATAAGTACTCGTATTGTTGGACCAATAAAAATATGGGTGCTTTTGCCACCCTAGATTGTACATATTCCAATAAGGATCGTTACTTTCCTAACCATACTGTGCCTCATTGTAATCCTCAAAATTTCCTTGTTCCCTATAATATCTATCTTCCATCATTATTCATTCCATTTCTTTTTGGCATCTAGCTCTTTAAATCTCTTCTTTCTTATTCTAAGATGTCTTGATGTGTCTTTACTTAACACCCCAAACTTCTTTCTCTATTTTTTAATTTTTATTTAAAAATGAAAGATAATGAAAAAGCCCTAAACTAAAGAACTACACTAATCACCTCCCCGGCAACGATGTCAAAAGTTCATAATTTTTTTATATGAATAAGTTTTAATAATTTAACCTTGATGTTTCGCAAGTGCTCGAGTTGTTTGTGTACTACCTAAGGTGTCGATCTCACGAGAAGGGTTAATATAATCCTAAAAATCTAAGGCCAACACAATTCACAATAATTTAAAATGCACAAAACTAAAGCAAGAAATTATTTCAATCATGCAATCAATTTCAAGAATCAAATTAAGAAATATAAACAAAATAGCAAATGCAACCCCTAATAAAAAATCAACATAAGAACTACTAATTAAGAGAAAGGAGAATTTTATCTGACTTTAATGAAAACCTAACTGATTATGAATTACTAGATTACTGGTTCTAGACGGTCCTACAGTTGATTAATCTCTCTCGAGTTATAACCATTAACCCTAATTTATAAACCTTAATCAGATTATGGGAGTTGTAATCTCTTGATTCACAATCTAGCCAAAACCTAAATTAGATCTGATGTTGTCCAAAAACTACCGAAAGCCTATGCAAGATCTCTCTTCATATAAATTTACCAGCTTGATTTAATTCGTATTCTATTAAATTTCCTAACTCTCGTTAGCCCAATTTAATGATTTTTCACTCAGTTCACTCTCTTAGTTTATCACCGATTTATGCAAGTGTAGAAATTAAATCACAAGAAGCCCAATAAAAATGTAACAATCAAATTTCATTAATATCAAAGAAAAAATAACCTAAAGGTGAGTTTAGACAATCCTCAACATTCAATAATCCTATCATCAACAGCTACCCCAATTTCTATACAATCATAAAATTGAAAATAAACAAAAAATAGAATCAAAATGGATGGCAAAGGCAACAATGATAGGGAACCTCCTGTTCTAAGAAGTACTTCGCGTAGGCTTCTTCTCTACGTCTCTCCTCATTTTTATCTTTCTCATTCTCTCGATAACTTTATAAGGTTTCAAAAATTATGGCTGATACAAAAGCTCCCAATCTATTTTCTTCTTGTTCTTTAAATAACTTTTGTGTTTTAAGTAGCCTTAGGGTTTTTTTAGGGTCAAAAACGTCTAATATATCCCTCAAAACTTGACATTTTCTTTTGTTTGCTTGTGGCCTGCATCTAGGTCTTTCTATTAAGTTCGAGGCAATTAGGCCACGATCGTGGCAGAAGTCTATCATAGGATGTGTCACAGTCTTCTGCCACAATAATAGCTGGCTCCCACGCTTCTGTCACAATCATGGTAGCCATTGTTTTAACTCGAAAGTTTTTTAAACTTCTCATTTCTTCGATGTTGACCTTGAACACTAACAAACACATCAAGGTACCTCAAAAATATAATATTTAAGCTCAAAGTCTCATACTAACCCATAAAAACACACAGATTAACACAATTCTAACCTAAAAATATACTAAACACTCAAATTAACACTTAATACCTAACAAACTAATCCCTAAAACATTAGGCAATTCACACTTGCCAACACTTTCAGTGAGAAAATAGTCAATTGGGAAGGTTGTTAGGCACCTTTAAAGAGAAGAAGCACTTTGGCACACCTTTGGTTAGCAAAATAACCAATTGTCTAGATCGTTGGGCACCTTTGGCGTGTAGAACAACTCGTTGAAACAATCGTTAGGCACATTTGGTGAAAACAGCCTGATGGCATAGTCGCTGGGCACCTTTGATAAGTAAAACAACACGTTGGCATAGTATTTAGAAACCTTTAGTGAGAAAACAGCCTGTTGGCAATGTCATTGGGCACCTTCGGTAGGCAAAAGAGCCCATTTGCACCGATGTTGGACACCTTCAGTGAGAAAACAGTCCTTTGGCATTATCGTTGGGCACCTTCCTGGGCAAAATAACCCATTGGCATAAACACTAGGCACCTTTGATGAGAAATCAGCCTACTGGCACATATTTGGATCGCAAAAACCCCATTGGCACGGTTACTGGGCATCTTCTATGATCAAAACAGCCTATTGGTATAGTTAGTGGACATCTTTGGTGAGAAAATAGCCCATTGACACATTTTTTGTGGGCAAAGCAACCAGTTGGCATGGTCTTTGGACACATTCGGTTAGCAAAACAACATGTTAACACAATCTTTGGGCACAATTGATAAAAAATAGCTCATTGGCATTATCTTTAGGCACTTTCTGTGAAAAAATAGCATATTGGCATGGATGTTGGGCACCTTGGGTGGGCCAAATAACACGTTGACACAATCCTTAGGCACCTTCGATGAGAAAACAACCTGATAGCATAAATGTTGGAAGCCTTCAGTAAGAAAACAACCAGTTGATACATCTCTAGTGGGCAAAAGAAACTATTTGCATCGTCGCTGAATATCTTCAGAGAGAAAAGAGCCCATTGGCATTATTGTTGGGTGTCCTTGATAGGGAAAAGATTCCATTCACATAGTTTTTGGGCATATCTTTTGTGGGAAAAAAAACTCATTGCCATAGTCGATGGGCACATTTAGTGAGAAAACAGCCTGTTGGCACAGTCGCTAGGCACATTGGTTGAGAAACCAGTCCATTTGCGCACCTTTGGTGGGCAAAATAGCCATTTGGCATGGTCATTGGGCACCTTTCGTGAGCGAAACAACACGTTGGAATAGTTAGTGGGCACCTTTGGTGAGAAAACAACCTGTTTGCACAATTTTTGGGACCTTTAGTGAGAAAAGAGCTATTTAACATTGTCGTTAGGCAACTTCAGTAGGCAAAAATGCTCATTAACAATGTCACTATGTACCTTTGATGACAAAAGAACACATTGGACACCTTCGGTGAGAAAAGAGCCTTTTGACACTGTCGCTAGGCACCTTGGGTAAAAAACAAGTCCAATTGCTCACCTTTGGTGGGCAAAATAGCCTGGTGACATGGTCGTTGGGCACCTTTGTTGAGAAAGCAACCATTTTGTATAGTTGTTAGGACCTTTGGTGAGAAAATAACCATTTGAGATTGTTATTAGGCATCTTTTGCTGGAACCCCTCCTCGGGTGGTTCAGGGGGCCCGACGTCCTACGTGACATCTGGATACGTTCCCACGAGGGAGGAATTCCCCACCAGGTCAAACTTAAAACAAAGAAACTCATCTAACCTACCTCTGAATAAAAATAGAGGTAGATCATAGGAAAATTCAATAAAGGTTGACCCCGAAAAAATACGTGGTGGGATCGTAGAATGAATATAGGCATAAAAATAAATTATTCAAGAATAAAAATTTCAGAAAAAACATTTAATACACAATTTAATAGATAGCAATGAATTAATAAAAATAGCTAATAATGATTTT
>JAOQML010137478.1:0-16099 GCA_027568935.1 Erythroxylum urbanii | reverse complement strand
AGATATGAGCATTATAAGTGGTGATGTTGCGTAGGAAGTATGTACATGACAGTTATGATGAATAATGAGAGTTTGGGATTGTGATGTTGTCACATCTTCTGTGATGACGTCATATCGTCTTAAGTTGACCATCTGCTTCTTCTATTTTCTGCTTCTTCTATCTTTTTGCATCTTTTATCTTTTTGCTTCTTCTATTTTCTGCTTCTTCTATCTTTTTGCTTCTTCTACTTTCTGCTTCTTCTATTTTCTGCTTCTTCTATCTTTTTGCTTCTTCTACCTTCTGCTTCTTCTATCTTTTTGCTTCTTCTATCTTTTTGCTTCTTCTATTTTCTACTTCTTCTATCTTTTTGCTTCTTCTACTTTTTGCTTCTTCTACTTTCTGCTTCTTCTATCTTTTTGCTTCTTCTACTTTTTGCTTCTTCTACTTTCCGCTTCTTCTTATCCACTATAGATTGAAACACTTCTTATGCACTGTAGACGAAACATCTTCTTATCCACTGTAGACAAAACATCTTCTTATACATTGTAGACAAAACATCTTCTTATACATTGTATACAAAACATCTTCTTATTCACTGTAGATGAAACATCTTCTTATCCACTGTAGACAAAACATCTTCTTATGCACTGTAGACTGAAACATCTTCTTATGCATTGTAGACGAAACATCTTCTTATCCACTGTAGAAAAAACATCTTCTTATGCACTACAGACAAAACATCTTCTTATGCACTATAGATAGAATTGTCTGGTCCAATTTTGACCCTCTAGATGACAGAATTTACCTTCAAAGTCTTCATAAAAGTTGTATATCTATAAGTCCTCTTTCAAACTATCTAAGAATGACCTTAATTCGACATCTCTAGAGGAAGTTATGTCAATTATACCGAAACAGGTTCAATATGATTGAGGACAAAACCTTGTTTGATTCCTTCGGCCATAACTTTGTTGTCCGACCTTCAAATGAGATGATTCTTATTTCTAAATAAACTAGAAACATAGAGCTACAATTATCTGAAGGAATTGAATTTTAATTCAGTCCCTAAGACTTTCAATTTCTGGATGGAATTTAGGTATAGTGTATTGTTTCCGTTAATAACAGTCTGAAAATGTTTGGGCCTTAACTTTTAGATTTCTGAACCAAATTGAATGATTTTGGGTCATTAGAAACTTAACACCAAGGGGGATCAAAATGTTCTGAAGAGGTTAAATTGAAATTTCACCTTGAGTTTTCCCATAAATATGTCCAGAAATAGGTAAAGTGAGTTCTTTTGAGGATCGACTGGAGTGGGCACGCCACCTTTGTGGGATGCGCGTCTAGATGTCACTTAGGACGTTGGGCACGTGACTCGTAAGGGCAGTGTCCCAACACTTATGGTATCAGAGCGTTAGGTTGAGGTCCAGGTGTAGGACCAAGTTTAGGAGTATCAGAAGCACGAAATGGGTAGGTTGAGACATGAAATATACATGCATTGTTTTAAATGAACTACTTGCATTGTTTTGAATTGTTTCACATGATTTGATATTGTTTTATACGATTTGAACTGTTTTGCATACTTTGAAAATTATTTTACATGAACTAAAGGTTTTCAATGGTCTTATATTGAAGGAGTGATAATGCCACCTCGAAAGAGAGCTTGAGGAGCTATGACTCGATCTCACTCTCGCCAAGGGAACACGGATGAATCCTATGTCCCGCAAGATGCTGGGACACATTCTACTTCTGATTCGGAGGCACCTAGTGTGCAGCATAAAGTGCCACTACCTCAACCTCCAATGCCTCAAGCAAACCCTTTTGATCCACGGTTCTTTCAAGCCTTTGCCCAGGCTTTCACTTATGCCATGGGCCAAGAGTCACAAGTGCCGGTTCCAGCTCTAGTAGAGAGGAGCTAGCAGTATGAGTAGTCTAGTAGACATATAGATTGTTGAGAACATAAATGATCAAGGTGAGTCTAGTTGCAAAAGATAAAAATCTGTTTTGTCAAGCATTTATTATAGATTTGTATTTCTTTAAGAGAGAAATGCAATTTGCATACTTGGGTTTTTCTTGAGAAATTAGGACTCCAAGATAGTTGAAAGGTAGAGAATGAAGTTCCATTCCTAAGATCTTGGATAATTTAGTAGGATTGCACACATCTTTAGAGTAAAACATACTACAATTTTGAACGTTCACTTTCAACCCTAACTAATTTATGAACCTTTTCATAATATCATTTAGAATGCTTATAGAATAGGTATCTGCACTAGAAAGTAGGATAAGATCATTTGAAAACATTAAATGTGTTAACTTATAAACTTTGCATTTATAATGAAATTTGTTCCTACCATTGATAGATACAGGGATAAGGGATCCTTTTATCTAATACCCCTAACATAATTCATACGGTCAATTGGGATGCCATTCACAAGAAGGTTAATGGAAGCATTCTGAATACACATTACGATCCAATTCTTAAAAGTAGCAGGAAATTATGGAGCTTCCAAGCAAGCTTGAATGAATTGCCATTTCACAATGTCAAAAGCTTTGTGAAAATCTATTTTTCAAAATTAACTTTTGATATTTCTCCCTTAGCTATGTTCTTTTTGAAGTTCCTATATAAGAATGATAGTATCCCCTATGGATCTTCCAACAATGAAGTCTCTTTGAGCTAGGTTTACCACATCCTTTAAGACCAATTTTAGTCAATTGGCCAGAAGTTTGGCAATTACTTTGTAAATTGTGTCGCAGTAGGAAATTGTCCTATAATCCACAAGAGAGGAGGGATTAGGGTTCTTTGGAATTAGATAAATGTGGGGATGATTTAATTCCCTTGACATTTTACAAGAAGAGAAGCATTCTTAGACTATTTGAGAGAATATTGTGCCTATAATCTCCCAGGAGTTTTGAAACAATCAGGCAGTGAACCCATATGGCCTGGGTGCCTTTGAGGGATGCGAGTTAAAGAGGGCCGTTTTGATTTCATTATTAGTAAATGGAGCAATAAGAGAGTTATTGACATTCTAACAGAAGGACCAATCAAAAAATCAGTTGATGTTAAAGCCTTGGTAAGTATCATCTGACGGGCCCATCAGCGACATGAAGAAATTTCTGGTGAGTTTCAATAAAGAGGGATAATTTGAATAGGAGTTGCCACTATTATCTCTAAGCTCCACTAGCTTATTGACAGTTCTTCTTGCTAAAAGAGAAGCATGAAAAAAATTTGTGTTTAAGTTTCCATCTTTTAAACAATCAACTCTAGCTTTTTGTTTCAAGATTGAATTATGCAACCTGGGAGCCTCCTAACGCTCTTCAATTCTTTGTGCTTCAATAGTCTTTAGTTGGTTATTGTTATTATGGTTGTAATAGTTAATCTGAGCCTCTCTAAGCTTCTATTTAGTCTCCATAATCTACCTGGTATTAGTATTAATAAAGAACTTAAGAGCATGTTATACCCTTTTCAATTTTTGCATCAGTCGAAAGGATTTGTATCCTTCTACATTTTGTTTCCATCATGTGCTCACTATATTAGAGAAACCATATTGTTGTGTTAGTACATTAAAAAATCTTAAAGGTGCTCCCTTATATCGCAATGCATTAGAAATCTGAATCAGAATAAAGTAGAGGTCTAAAATGGAGTTTTCACTAAAATGAGCAAAAGATTGAGGAATATTTAACTAGGCTAGATTGACTAGTGCTTAATCAAGTTTCTTTCTTATCAGCATATGTCCTTGTTGCTTGTTTGACCAAGTGAAGAGTATACCATTAAATCTAAGATTATTCAACTGTACCCTTTGAAATAATCTTGCTTAATTCCTCCCTAATGCTAAGTGGAACCCTATTCCTCCTTCAGATTCATAGTTTGAATGTTGCAGTTGAAATCACCAATTGCCATCTATAGATATGAGGTTACAACTTTAATAGTTTAAAGATTGTTCCATAATAACTCCCTCTAAAACTATAAATTTGAACCATAGATGAGTGTAAGTGCAAAAACTAAGTTAGATCCATCTACCTGACACTTTCGATGTACATGCTAGCCACTTACACCCTCTACTTACACTAAAACTTTATTAGAGTTATAGAAGCATAAAATTCTTCCATTGTAATGGGAAGAGAGGTTGGAAATAACCTTCCAATCTACAACCAAAAATTTAGAAACACCTCGCAATTGTGGTGCTTTTATTTTTATTTAAAGAAGCCTTACTATATATAGCCTTTTCACTAACATGAAGTTAACATCAAAAGAGATTTGATAAAAGTCTACATTAAATCCAAACTTACAAGAAGATTAAACATAATAGAAAGGGAGATTTAAAATTATGAATTCTTTTTTTATTAGTTTTTTTTGCATATTTATATTTAATTTTGTTTTTTTATTATGAATAACTAAATGATTTATAGTTTCTAGGTGTATGAACTCTAGTTTGTGATACAATATGTCTTAATCTTTTATTTAACGCAATTATTTTGATTAATTTATTATGATTCAATTATGTGTTTTATGCTTATTCTAATATATCTGAATATTGGTGCATGATTTGATTTCATATAATTGAGATTGAAAAATACTTTGTATGAATAGATCTACCATAATTGAAAGGAGTTTATTGCAAACCTAGAGGTAGATCAACATAAATCCTCTATATTAGGGTCAAAACTAATGGATTAGTTGTTAGTAATCTTAAGAAAATTATTAACATAAGATAGGAATTTCCATTGTCCAATAATCAATGAAATAATTGCATGATAAGAGGTTAGTTATTTATTAATTTTTAGGGAGATTCATCACCTAAGCACTAATCTTTGATATTGATTTTTCTAATTAATTTCCTTGGTCTTATACGTTCATTACTTTTTTCCAATTTTAATTTATTTGTTTAAGTTTTATTTTTGATCGAAAATAAAACATCTAATTCGTAGACTAGATAATAGGAGAAAGGAAATTACTACATTGTGCACTTGCAGTAATTTAAATATTGATATAACATAAAATATCAATCACATGCTTGTCATGTTGTTCCCTAAAATTGATTAAAAAAAGATGATATATTCCAAGTTTAGATACAAAGCCAAAACTTATCATTCAAAAGGTTTATATACCAAATAAGAACAAATTAATCATAATCATAAATTCAATCAAAATATCATCCAAAATTTAAATATCCAAAATATCATTTAAAGATCCATAATATAACTAAATTCAAACATTCATAAAAAATCCAATAAATTTATAAATTCAAATCCTAACAAAATTTAAAAAGCCACTTCTACCCCTATTTGATACCAAAACATAACAAAATTTGAAACAATCAAGAGTGAGGAGGAGGTAAAGAAAAATTTCCCTACCTAAAAGATAATATAAAGTCAAAATTTACCATTACTCCACAATAGAGTTGCTCATCCATATATCCTTAAGGTTATGTCAACCTTGATTGTATAGAATGGTCCAATCACCAAGAAATTTCACTATCCCATCAAGATAATCCTCAATAGCTTCTTCCTTATTACTACTATCATCCACATCATATGCTATGTTAAAGGTAGCATCATTAACCCAAGAGTTACCAATATAAGTCTTTTCTTATTAGATATAATTTTTCTTTAAACATCACATCAAAAGGCCATAGTTTAAAGATTTTTTAATGAAATCTTGATGGATTTTATAGGTGAAACTATTTGAATATGGTGGAATATAAAAATGTTGAAATATTAGGAATAGAATCACGCTATATGTACTTGAAGTAGTAAAATTCCTAACATATTGAAAATGTGCCACCATTGTAAAAATGAGATGTCCAAGATTGATATTATTCTTACCAATGATAGTAGAGAGAAATTATATATTACTGTATTAAAGGTCACCGATATGAAAATCACGAGGGAGAAAATGAAAGTGATAAAGAATTGATCGAATTTGGTAACTACATTAAGGTCTTTGGCTCTCTTAGGTTTGGCCTCAACAAAAAATTAGGATCATTAAAAACTAAATGAAGTTATTCCGTTGGTAAGAAGGAGCTCAATTCTAATCAAAGAATATGTGAAAATATATTTGTTGTAACAATTCAAAATTCCTAAAATATCATAAGTCAAGGAGTAAGCTTGACCACTTGGGCATGGATATGTAAAATAATATAAAGATCTTGTTCAATTATATAATCTTGAAAGTTGCAATAAAACAATTGAAAATTGGTTGGATAAATCAAAAGGTTAAGCCAAAGTAAGGCTTCCAAACTTTATCGAGTGAAATATTAAACATAACCTTTATATTTGAAATATTTAAGAGATGAGTCTAAAGTAAACTTATTATCCATGAAACTATGATGCTTTTACTTGCTAAACTCATTGAGATCAACAATAAAGTAATCAACTTTTGGTTTAGAATGGGTGATGGGATTGGTGACATACCCTAATGGTTCTATCAGAAAGACAATTAAATATTTGAGGGGTCATAGAAACTATTATTTAGTGAAGGGTAAAATCAAACATAAAACCTACATATACTAAAAATAACTTATTGATCGAAACTTATCCTTTATGAACTCAAAAACCCTTGCTGATGAAAATTGATAATGTATATTAATAAATAAAGAAGATATATTTTAAAAGACTTACCACACCCTAAATAAACTTAAAAGATTGAACACGAGTGCTTGGAAGAATATTTGAAATCCTAGAATGGTGTTTAAATGGATTTAACGATAGAAAATTAAATATATTTTAAAGGCTTTTAAAAATTGAAATCTTGAAAAAGAAAATGAGTTCAAAAGAGTATTAAAGGTTACTATAACCTAAAAAAGGGAGTTTTGGAGGTTAACAAGTGAAGATGGGCATGATTTTTAAGAAAAAAGAGAGTAAGTCTTATAAAATTTTGATTAGCAAAACAATAGTTCTAAATATCTAGTTGTAGGTCCCCTATTCATGTAGATTTTTCATGTTTTTCCTTAACTTGAACCAAAACCTTGGAAATAGTTTAGTGGTCATAAAAATATTTCACAAATAAAATGAATTTGCACCTACCATTCTAATTTTCCTTTAAACTAATTTAAAGTGGTCGTCAATAAGAATTTTTCTGAAGACATTTTCTAATTTTTTTAACTTATCAATGGAGTCTACTTGTATATCCTTATTTTAAATGATCTACTTTTATATCCTTATTTTAAATGATTCTAAAAAATGACACTTAATTTTTATATGCTTAGTCATAAAGTGTTAATTGGGTTCTTAGTCAAACAAATATCACTCGTGTTGTAACACCTTAAAGTAATGCTAATTAGGTTGTCCTTAAAAGGATAAGTTATTATCTAATCTAAAGAAGTTGAGGTTAAAAATTACTTAAGGCTATATATTTAATTTTGATTATGAAAAGGGAAACAAAATTTTTGCTTCTTTCTAAACTAAGAAATAAGATAATGTAATAAGAATTGACAAGTTCTTGTTGTACTTTTAATAGACTACTTATAAAATCTACATTTAAATATCTTGTAAGTTTTTTAGTTTTCTAACTTAGGATACCAAAGTCTTAGTAAAGTATCTTCTTTCATATATCTTAAAATCTTCTTAACAACCAACAAGTTTGAAATCTAGCATATATAAGTACAATAAACAAAATATCTAGTCTACTAGTAATAAGATATGATAGGTTATCAATTGTACCTCGACAAGTCTTCTTATCCATTTTTTTTTACCTTCTTCATCCTTATGTAACTTTGTTTTCATATTAGTGTGCCTAATTGTTTTTTTAATCCATTTTGAATTTCTTTAGTAAATTATTAGTATACTTTGCTTGATTAATGAATGTGCCTCCTTTTGTTTGTTTTATTTGAAGTCTAAGGAAGAAATTGAGTTCTCTTATCATGGTTATCTCTAATTTCTTTCTTATAATATTAAAGAACTATTTACACGAGAGTTCTTAGTAGCACTAAAGATAATATCATCTAAATATAATTTTTTGCAAATAAATAAACTTTTTTCTCTCTGAATAAATAAGTCACTGTCAACTTTATCATTAGAGAAGTCGTTTTCCATAAGGAATGTGATGAGTCTATTATACCAAGTTTTTAAAGCTTTATTGAGGCCATACAAAGGCTTCTGATAATTTATATACATGATTAGGAAACTCTTAATTCTCAAAATTGTATTGTTATTTAATATAGATTCCATTTTATATATAACCATTTAATAATTAAATTTTCACGTACATATGATATAAATTCAAATTCATGGAACATGCACATACAAGTAGGATTCTAATGGCTTTAACCTTTCTATGGGTGCATAAATATCATCATAATCTATTTCTTCTTCTTAATTATAAACTTTTTTAATTAATCTAAAGGTTTAATAACTAATTTCCAAAGTTTACTCCTCTCCAATTGATTTAATTCTTCTTGTATATCTAAAACCAAAATGTCCTCTCTTAAAGCTTATTATAAGGTCTTGGGTTCTAATTATGAATTGAATGTAATGTTAGACAAATTTTTAAAATTTGATCAAGTTGTTTCCCATATGATATATCTTTATGAATTTTCTTCAACAAATGGATCTTTGTGTATTTACAAATATTTGGGAAGTTATTTTCTTCTTCTTCTTCACTTGGATTAACAAGTTGACCTTCTTTTGATTCATCATCAAGGTATTAATTCTATTTTCGTGATCATCCATTTTTGCACTTTCATTTACAGTATCCTTGCATCATCATCATCACCATCTATATATTCTATCAAAAGCAATTCATTAATTTCACCACGTATAATATGCATAGATTCCTTTATGGCTTGTTTTCTCTTATTAAAGATTTTATATGCCTCACTAGTTAAAAATAGCCTTAAAAGATTGCTTTATCTAATCTTGCTTAAAAATTTCTTAGGATATCACTAGTGTTATAGATGTAGAATGTACAACTAAAAACTCTAAGGTAATTGATTTTAGGAACTCTACTATCATAAGTTTATTGAAAAAAGGTCAAATGTAAACCTATTCACTATGTAACATATGGTTGACATAACCTTGTCCTAAAAATAATTAGGAAGGATTTATAGTTCTAACAGAATATTGGTTCCCTAACTTTTACTTCCTGCCTTCTAAAGTCTTACTATCTTCGATAAAACTTCTTAAAAATTCTCTTTTTCGTACTTCCACTTTTACCTTTCTTAACTTATGGCTTATAGCCTTGTTTATAGAGGGTTAGAAATTAGATTATTTAAGTACCTTTCCACCCCCTTCCTTCTTACTTTTCCACTAGCATTTTTCTCCCATATGCTTTTGGTCCTTTGTCCCCTCCAAATCTTGGAGTTACTCCCAACGCTCAGTAGAATGGTTCCCCAACCACCCTAAACATCACACTTTCCATAACTTGTTTTCATAACTTTTAGTTTAGCTATAAGAAGGTAGTTAGTGAATGCTCCAGTGCTCCCTTACTTTATTATTAACCATCTAACTTAAAGGGTTGATGTTTTTTGCTTCTGACCTTAAAGTGCTGAAGGAGGGAGCAAAGAGTTACTCAACAACTTTAGTTTTTTTTTCATTAGGAAGCACCCCCATTTTCCATTAATCAACAATTAAGCTTATAAATAATGGAAAGAAAGGCGTTTGAGTGAAGTTATACTTTTAAAGGATAACATTATCTTTTTTAAATTCTCATTTGATTTTGGTATAAAGGAGGTTTTAGAAGTGAGTCTTTGGCACCTTAAAAATCTCCCTTTTTTTTTACAATAATTGAAACCTAGTATAAGTTTGGAAAATATTAAGCAAGAGAATGTCCCTATATAGATTAATATATGCAATATGTCCCTAAAGTATTGGTTTACAAAAGGCTAGAGTTTCTTATCTAGTTACTTTGGAAAACCTATTTATATGGATGAAAAAATAGCAATGAGAAGATTTCCTCTAGTAACCTTTGAGATGATTCTATCTAATATAGGCACCTTGTGTTTTTCTAATGAAAGAACTTAATACCATTTTTATTTTTTAAACAAGTATTTTGGAGATAATTTTATAAAGGAGATTACAACAAGTTATAGGTCTATACTCTTTAAGGGAATTATGAATAGGTACCTTTAGAACCAATTAAACATTGGTCTTACTAAACTACTTGAGAAATTTACTAGTGTTAAAGAATTCGTTTACAACAAAAATGGTCCAGGCAAGAAACAACCATTTAATCTATCTAACCCCAAGGTCCTATTAGAATTAATACTCATTAAATCCTCCTTTATGTCTCCATCATTGGTTGGCTTCATCGGCCCTTCCATATGAGTATCATTGAGTAATGTTAGCAAGAAATTGTTTAATATTTGAATTGAAGTTGTGCTATATTTAGTGGACTCCAAGGTACCTTAAAAGTAGTTAAACAATTCTTCCTTGGGCTCCTATTGAACCCAAATCTATTTCCAACCTTTATACATAAGCTAGAAATCTTATTATAGTTCCTTTTTATAAGTATCATCATATAAAAATACACAGAGTGCATATCCCTATCACACAACTAGTTGACTCTAGCCTTCTATTCAAGTAAGGAGTTTTTAGCCTCTAATGCATTGATGTATTATTTCAAACACTCCTTCACTTATTTAATTTTTTTGTGTTTAAAGGGTCTTTATAAAGCTCTTATAACGTAAGGCTTAAATGATGTCTCTTCGTATTGATATTTGGATGGTTATTCCTGATAACATCTCAGTGAAGTACTTTATGGTTACTTGTTATTCTTTATAACTTCCTTAGACATTTGAATTCCTAAAGCCCTTCAAACTCCATTTCCATCACTTCTCTAACAATATCCTGGAACTCATTTAACTTTGCAATGTAGTTAAAGAATCTAAAGAAGTGATTCTTTTATATGTGTCTCCCAAATTGTTGAAAATAAACTTACTTTCTTAGAATTCTTGTAGTTGCAGTTGCTTTACTAATACCCTAAGAAGTTTCCTTTTTAAGAACCACTTCACATGCTGCTTGATGTTCCAATTATATTTCTTTAAATTGTATATAATATTTTCACTCCACTGTTATTCAAACAAGCTTTGAAATCATTTTATGGACCATTTGTTCCCAAACCTCCTTGCATTTCAGTTGCTAAAAGGTTACAATTAAAATCCCCAAGAAGAACCCAAGGGACATTTATAACTAAACTTATTTATTCCACGTCCCTACACAAATTGGTTGTTTGAAATGCTAAATTGGTCGCATAGACAAAACTAATACATATCATCCTTTTGCACTATCTAAGTTTGGTAAAGAGGTGAATAAATTGTTCATTTAAGATTGAGTTAGTGATCTCAATCTTCTCATTATGATGGGATCTATGCTTCGTGATCATTGACCATCTATTTTGAAAAAAAAAACATCTTGTACTTTTCTTCTTTCAACTTAGTCTCCAAAATGCCTATTCTGATAGGCTTTATTATTTATATATAATCAGATATAACTTTCCGCTTATTGGGGTTGTTTAGAACCATATCATTCGGAGCTACAATTTTCATTTAGGCCCATTAAAAATATTCTAGTTCCTTTTACTCTAGTTTTAGCTTTCCGACCTAAACTTTTTAGCTTCAATGTGAGATTGTTTATTTCATTTTCCTTCTGAATTTACATTGATGCATTCTTGATTTCCATATGGGCTTATTTACATTCCCCATGATTTTTTTTAAATGAACAAAATGTATTAAAGGATACTAAAGAAGATTACAATTAGTTCTTTAGGAAAGTGTCATACATTAGTATAGATATTTGAGAATAATCTCTCTACCATAATAAAAAAAATACAATCATTTAAGAGGCTAGCCATTTAACCTTCTATAAGTCAATTGATTTTGTTTTTAAGAAAAGGGTCTCTTTGATGGTTTATAATATCACATATGTTGTCTCTTTTATAGTTGTAAATTTGTTTTTGAATTTGCTATTATTCCTTTCGTCCTATATCCCTTTAATACAAGTCCCCAAAGCAATAATATGTCTCCAAAGTGTCCCTATGAATACAAAAATGATCCATTAGCCATTGAATGGTTTCTGAAAATGAAATCCTTATGAGGTCCCATTGATAATATCTTTTCATCTCTTTCTAAACACCAAAAGAAAAGAGGCATGCAAAAACAAGTGGTCCCTACCTTCAATACATTCCCTGCATAAGGAATAACTCTTATCCACTACAAAAATTGCAACTTGTCCATTATGCTCAACTTATTTTTCATAATTAGACACAGTAGAAATGAGTTTTTAAGAATCATAAACTTATTCTATACAATATTATGCCATTACACTTTGGTACCAATGAGTCACATCAGTCTCTTAGAAACTAGCTTTCTTTTCCAAAAGAAGGTGTAAGATCTAGAGATATATGATAAATAGGGAGGTTTGTATCTAAAAAATACTTGAGGTAGAGTCCAATTGTTATTCTCTATCAGCTTATAGACCTTAAAATCCAAAGAATCGAGTGTTTTAGCTATTGAGACTACAATATTTTAGACCAACTTTTTAATTATCATACCAAATAGATGATTTTTCACTCTTCCCCAATTTACAAAAAAATCATATTCAACATTGTCTCTAAGCTGTAGGAGCTATCCAAGACACTAAGAGTGTGAGGAGTTTTTTTGCACCTTCCAAATGCATATGCTTTCAAGAAATAAATATGCAACCATTTTATCTAAAGAGATGTTTTATCCTTTATATTTTACTATAGTATTTTTAGAATCAAGGTTGTATTAGTTGCCTTAATATCATTCACTCCCTTACCATCTTCTTTTGGAGAACAAATATTTGGCCATTTGACTTTAGCAAGACCATCTATTCCAGCATGGTGACTTAATAGAAAGTTTTTTAACAATCTTTCTAATAGTTTGATAAGTTTATTTGAAAGAAAAGTGTGGGAACTCTAGTAGATGTGGAATGACAAGAGAACATATTTGATTAATTGAAGTTTTCTGACATATGAAAGTGATTTGTTTACCCAAGATTTGAGTCTTTTTTGAACCTTGTCAATAAAAGGAAAGCATCCAGTGAAACTTAACATTTTAGTGGAAATAAGAAGGCCTAGATACAACAATGGAGGAAGAGCTCTACTTATGCCAGTGATTTTGGACATGTATGATTCCATACTCGAGGCTACTTTAAAGATCATGAAGTGACTCTTTTTGATGTTGAATTCCAATCCTGAAACTCTTTTGAAGAGCTTAAGGGATTCCATAAGAATTTGAATTGAAGCTAAATGTTCTTTACAAAACAAGAGTAAATCATCTACAAAACACATATTTTTCAAGGAAACTTTTCTACACCTAGAATGAAATTTGAAGTTAGTATGTAGGCTAACATTGTGTTTAATAAGAGAATTTAAAGTTTCCATACATAAAATGAAGAGTCATAAAGATATAGGGTCTCCCTATATTATTTCTTTAGCCCTTTTAAATAACTTAAAAGGACTTCCATTCATTAATACATAATAAAAAGTAGTAGAGACATATTCTTTAATCTAAAGGTTGAATTGTCTAGGGAATAAAAAAACTTCCAGCTAGTGAAACAAGAAATCCCAATTGACACGATCAAAAGCTTTATTAAAATCAACTTTTATAGAGCAAATTAGTAGGGGTGCAACTTTTTGAGTCTCCTTTATGGAGCTCCTAAACTAACAAAAAATTATCCCCAATCTATCTATTTTCAATGAAAGCACCTTAATTGTCACCAATGAGAGAATTGACAGCTTTCTTTAATCTTATAGCAATCAATTTTGATATAAACTTATAAAGAAAATTTGTGCAAGAAATAGGTTTATAATCATTGAATAAAGCTGGGTTAGATAGCTTAAGAATTAAGCAGATAAATGTTTTATTCTTCTCCTTCAAAAGCTATAAGTTTTGAAGAACTCATGAGTAGCTTATAAGATCATTTTACTAACTACATCCTAAGACTTCTGAAAGAAAAAGCCACTCAACCCATCTAACATGAAGATAGTATCAACTATGTCCTTGACTTTGACTAGTTTAATCAATAAAGAGGAAGTCTCTTTAGAAATTGTTTTGGAGATGAAGTTACTTAATAATAAAGAGAAGAGTCAGAAGCTTTGGCAACTCTCGATAGCTTGGAAAAGAAATTTGTGGCTTTAAGAAGGATTAAACTCTGATCTTACAAATCAACAATATCACTTGAAACAATCGAAAAAATTTTGTTTATATTTTTCCTTACTAGCACAGAATTGAAAAAAAAACTTAGTATATTGATCACCATCCTTGAGCTATGCAATCTTAGATTTTTGCTTGATAAGGGAAAAATGGTTATGCACAGCCTGAAGATAATTGTCCAACAGACATTTTTCCTTACTCAAGAGACCTGTATTATCAATAATTAAAGCCAAAAGTTTTTTAACATCATACAACCTTACTTTAGCCACTTCCACCACATTTTTGTATTGGTCCCATGTATTTACTTAGTTGGATAAGTTTCTCCTTAACTGCTTTAAGTTTTTGAACACAACAACATTGTTTGAATCCAAAGACACCAATATCTTTTCTACAAGCTTCCAAGAAACCATTATGATGAGTCAAGAAGTTGTTGAATTTGAATGGATAATTTATAATATAATAGGATAGAAAAACAAACAACCTTATAGGTGTGTGGTCAAAGAACAAGGGGTCTATGAAGTTAGTTACACTATTATGGAACTTAGATAACCAGCAAGGATTTATAAGTAACCTATCAAGTTTTTTTTTCTTACAAACCAATTAGAGCCCTGCTTATTACTCCGTGTATAGAAATGGCCTTTTGACTCAGTTACCCCTTAGATAATCAACACAATTCAATAAGTTCTCTATAAAATTTCTCAGACAACACTTACCTTAAGCTTCATCTCTATTTAAAGTGGAGTTTAAATCTCCATAGATTACCCAAGGCAATTTACAATTGATTCCCAAATTCCTATGCTTTTTCCATAAGTCATTCCTTTGGAATGCAAAGTTACTACTATAAACTACTGTAAGTAAGATAACCACTTTATCAATCTTAAGGGATATCTTTAAGTGCATCATTTAATCTGAAGTCCTCAAAACATCCACCTCTATTCTGTCTGAATTATAACAAATGATAATTTTACCCAGAATATGTTGAGATGATTAGCGACAAAACTCCATTGCTACCCTAAAATATCAATCTTCTTAATATTCTCCATCTTTATTTTTATTTCTAAAAGACCAAGTAATAGAGACTTTTCCTTAAAAACAAAATCCCTTAAAGCAAGCTATTTTTTAGGGCAATTTAAACCTCTAACATTTCACACTATAAAGGACATTTAGTGCTTTTTTCCTTTGGAGCAAGAACTTGTTCCTTTGAGATTTTCTTCTATTTGTTACAACCTGAAAAGACTTCTTACCAATCTATGTGGTGATTTGTAAATAGTTACTAGCCTTTCTTAGTACATAGTGATCTTAGAGAGCAAAAATTAAACAAGTTTTAGCCTCCTTAAGATCATTTTTATCAAATAAACATGCCTTTTCCATGGACTTAGAGGCATCAATTCTATTGGGAGGAACTACTGATATATCAAGAGTCACATCAGGCTTCATAGAACTAGGTTATAAAGAAATATCAAAATTGTATAAGGAAATACCATAATTAGGAACCTTCTGACATAGTTTAGGCAAATTTGGAACTAGAAAAGCTTTATTTAGTGAAGGATTCTTATTCAAAATGAATGAATCTATCCCAGATTTCCTTGACCTTGGAATAAATTCAGTAGATTGGTAATTCCATTCACTACAATAGAATTTGTTTATTGAGCTATATGTAATTCTTTTTGGAAAAGTTCCCAATAGATTCCAATCAAGAAATTTCTTCTTTTTGGCTTTCAAACCTCTTTAATTTTAAACTGGGAGCTTTCCATCCATAAGTTATTTTGACACTATCCTCCATAACCTCCATATTGTCATTAAACTTTATTATAGCAACTTCATTAGGTAAGTCTGCAAGTGCCTCCACAACTATGCAAAGTCTTACAAAATTAATCCTTTTGGTCTCAGCAGTAACTTGTTTAAGACATAAAGGTCTTCCAATTGAGCTAGCAAGGTAGTTAAGACATTTACTTGTCATGGATACAGATCCAAAGAGGAATGCTGGTATGTTTAAGATCTTCAAATTTAATTC
>JAOQML010137455.1:0-16104 GCA_027568935.1 Erythroxylum urbanii | reverse complement strand
AATCAGACAGGCTGGTGACTACTTGGAACGTTTTTTGACCAACGTGGATACTGGGACGTTGGTTCCACTAAGCTAGCCACTTTTGGTTATCTTTTGCTATCCTTTTCAGTTTAAAGTAATATTTTTATTAGGTAATTTCGTCGAGATGCGGTTAGAACAGGTTCAGCTGACGGGGGTTGTCGTCAACTAGACCGTCTCATTCTTATCTTTTCGTCTGAAAATATTTAAAGAAAAGCACTAAATGGGACTTCCACTTCCATCGGCCTGTCTTAAGTCTCTTCCACTTTTTTCTGATTATCGTCAGGAGACGAAATTTTACGGCAAATTATATTAACCCGTTAAATATATGCAATTATATATCATAAACTAAGAAGTTGTGGCATGTAAAAATTGTAAATTCAATAAACGAAAAAATATTGGAGAGTAATAAACTGGCGTCACACTCCACTCGTCATCAATGCATTTATATTAATAAAATCGTAGGCAAATCTTAATCCCAATATGAAAAATGGAAATCTGATTCAACTCTTTTGATATGTTATGATTGTACTATATGGGATTAAAATCGTGTGTGCATTGTCACAATGTCCTAAACCCAGATAAACTATGAATATGAAAGTTATCGGGGCTTCACACTACAAATTGTACCAATTTTACAGCTTTTTTGTGTAATTGCGATAAAACCACTTTCAAGCAACTGGAATCCAGATGGATTTTCATGTCAAGAACTTCACTAAGTTAGCTCATTCTATAGCTAAACTATAACAATAAATTTATTATTAGTATTATTATTATTATTATTATTATTATTGTTCTTATTATTATTATTACCTTAAATCTAGATTCAGAACGTGTTATAAATTTTCATTGCAAAAAATTGTGAAAAGAAAAATAAAAATCTATTTTTAGAACAAAAAGAAAGAACTGAAGCCGGAATAAGTTAGATGAGTTGGACATAAAATAAGTGTTAGTTCAATTAGTTAAACATGTCAGTATCTTGTTGTTAGTTGCAACTTATATCAAACACTTTGTATATATAACTTAGTGAAATGAATGAAGTATATAGTCTTTCACAATTTTATTTAACCTCTTATTCTTCCTTCTGCACTCTCAAAAGTTCAAACAAGGTATCAGAGCTACTTGAGTATGAGGTTTCAAGGATAGCTTAATCTACACCAAAGTTGCCTGCTATCTTTGTTCAGAGTCCTCATGTCAACTAGAGCCTAGCTTTGTCACAAACTTCGTCACCAATGGAAGACTCGAACTCTCCTTCTTTCACTTATCCATCAGATAATCACAACAGGTTGGTTACATCTCCAAAACTTACTGCACTAAACTATGCAACATGGAGCATATCATTTATTCTAACTCCTTCAATCAAAAACAATATTTGTATTATTGATGGTACAATTTTTAAACCAGATATCAATGATCTACTTTACAATGCATGGATTCGATATAAAAATTTAATCATTTGCTTGTTACTAAATTATATGAGTCAGTCCCTAACTTCTACAACATTTTATATAGGTTAGAATATGTGAATTACTCAAAAAAACTCTTTGTTCAACCTGATGATAGTCGAATATGTATATTGCAATATGATCTATCCATGTTAAATCAAAGGAACAAATCTATTGATATCATCATCATCACACCCAATCCGAAATCCCGCAATAAAGCGGGATCTGGGAAAGTCTGATAGTACGCAGCCTTATCCCTACATAGTAGAGAGGCTGTTTCCGGTAGACGCGTATGCAGATGTGACAATAAAAGAGTGATGCAAGTTAAACTATTGATATATATTATACAAAACTAACCATGATTATTGAGGAGCTTAGATACTATAGACCTTACCCTTATTGCATGTGTGGACGTTGCAATCCATAATGTTTCCAACATTATATGGATCAACAATTGAAGAATGTTATTTTTAAGTTCTTGAATGGATTAAATGATTCATGCTCTCATCAGACTTTACAAGTCTTATTGATGAAGCCTTTTCATCCCTTAGAGGAGGCTATAATATGGTGATGAGAGATGAGTCTAGAAGATTGATACAAGGTTTATCTCAACCTTTGATTGAATCATCTGCTCTAGCATCTCTTGGAGAATAAAATAAGAAAGGGAAATCATAAATTATGTGTAGTCATAGCGGAAAGAAAGGATATACAAAAGAAAAATGCTACAAAATAATAAGTTTTCCTTCTGACTTTAAATTTAGAAAATCAAAACGACAAGGGAAGACATTAGTTAATAGAGTTAGCTCCGATGGAAGTGATTTTACGAATCCACTCAAATCCAAGAAACATTTCCAATAACACTAACTAAGAATTAGATGTAGAGACTGTTAGAACTTCTAAATGGACAAGGAATGGTATAAGCATAGCAAACTATTTCAATAGCTCAATCATTAAGCTCTAACTATGGTGTACACAATAAACCAAGAGATATAGGTAACACACATTATTCCAATTTTGTAGGTATAACTCTTAGCCTACTTTTTTCATGCACCACAAGTATACTTAATGCATTTTAGACTACTTCAACATCATTACATGATAAATGGGTGTTAGATATAGGTGCTTCAGATCATACATGCAGTAACATTTCACTCTCGTATAATGTCAAGCTAGTTAAAAATCTATATGTTGAGATGACAAATGGACAAAAGGCTTAAGTTACACATCTAGGTTTAGTATCACTCTCTTGTTCACTACATTTACACAATGTTATATGCATACATTTTTTCAAGTTCAACCTCTTATCTGTCAGAAATTTACAAAAAAAACTCACAAGTGTTCCTTTTTGTTTTCATCTAAACATTATGTAATCCAAGGCCAGTGTCTCCAAATGATGATTGGTTTTGCTAAAGAGTATATAGACTAGTATTTTCTTTAACAAGACCCAAATTCATTTGAAAATATGTCTGAAGTCTCTAGTACTATACATAAATTGATTCAGCATTCATTTCCAATGTAAACACCAATTCAAAGTCATCATTGTTTGATATTTAGCATTATAGACTTAGTCATATTGCCCATGAAAAATTGAGTGTAACACATAAATCCAAACCTGATATATTTTCTCATTCCAATAAAGTTTGTGAAACCTTTCCTTTGGCAAAACAAAGGGGACTTCCTTTTCCCTATCATATCAAAAACACTGAGCACCCTTTTAAGTTACTACATTTTGATGTATGGGGACCATATTTTGATGTTGCAATCAGTGGTTTTCACTATTTCCTTACATTGATATATGATTTCACTAGAGTTACTTGGGTTTGTATTATGAGGCATAAGTTAGATGTTCAGTTTATCCTGCCTTGCTTCTATAACCTAATTGAGACTCAATTTGATAGAAAAATTAAGCAATTAAGATCATACACTATCAAAGAGCTTGACATGAAACCATTTTTTGCTAAAAAAGAGTTGAAAGGAAACATCAACATTTGCTTGTTGTTGCTAGAGCTCTTATGTTTCAGTCAAAATTTCCTAAAAAATTATGTGGAGAAGCCATACTCATATTATGTTATATAATTAATAGTATACCTATAAAATCTTGCAAAATTTGATAGCTTATGAAAAACTCTTTAGCAAACCTCTTCTCTATACTTATATGGAGGTCTTTAGTTCTCTTTGTTTTGCTTCAACACTTAATAATCATAGACAAAAGTCTGAAGCTAGAGTAAGAAAATATGTTTTTATTGGATATCCTATTGGCATTAAATGGTACAAAATATATGACCTTAATAGTCATAAACTCATTGTCTTAAAAGACGGTGGTTTTCATGAACATATATTTCCTTTTGATTCCAATCACTCATCCTATATTAACAAGTGCAATGACCATTCTTATTCTTTCCCTGATACTGCTTACTATGACATTCCACAAAGTACATCAAATTTATATAGTAGTGATATTACATTACAAGAAAAATAGGTTTTTGTGATAGAAATTACTAACAGAAAGAAACGTTAGAGAAACGACTATTGGTAAATTTAGCGACGAAAGTTTATGTATTAGTTGGTGAGTTAAAGAAAATTTACCGACGGATTTATAATATTCCATCGTTACTTTGCAGACAAAATCCCAATATTTCGTCGATGAATTTGTCGATGGTATATCGTAGCTCCATCGCTAAAGTTACCGACAGATATATAACAATTTGTCACTAAAGTTACCAATAGAAACATGAACCATCGCTAAATTTTTACCGACAGACTGATATATTCCGTCATTAACTTATAGACCGATTTATTTATTCTGTCGCTAATTAGTGATGGAATTGTATGTTCCGTCAGTAATGTACCGACATAATTTATCGTCTTGTCATTGATTAGCGACAGAATATTGTAGTTCCGTCAAAAAATTTAACTTTAATAAATTTCTACCCCCATTTCTCACTTCTTACCCGAGTTTTCTGTTCATAATCTTATAATTTTTTGTATATTTAATTTCTCTAAATAATATAACTTTGATTGATAAATATAGAGTAAACATTATCCTAATTGTTAATATAATAAAAAATTAAAATGTACACGAATATATATCTTGAAAATAACTATAAATTAAGAATTTATACAAAAACTTAAGAGTAGCAAAACATCAAATACATTCACTTATCCATCTAAGCTATGTAAGTAGTGAAGGCGGATGCTTTGACTGCTGTGATGAGGTCTTGTCCCTCCCTTTCAACTGATCCATCTTAAGATGAAGTTACTCTATGTACTTCATCGACTGTTGCAACTGAGTTGTCAACCTCTTTATTGTGCTTTCAAGCTAAATGATTCTTTCATTTAATGCGGATTGCCTACTAGATGCAGTTGTAATGGATGTGGAGGATTGTGAATAACTTGTGTTTGCAAATGAACCTAAGCCGAAAATCCTTTCACGGCAGTCCCTACCACCCACTGCATCAAGATATGCCTGACTCTCATCAACAATTTCAGGGTTCTGAGACTGTCGTTCAATACTTTCTTGTAGTTGGTCCTCTAATGATAATTGTTTATGTTAATAAGTGATAAGTTTTAATAATTAATATTCAAGTATAGATTTTACATACATAAAGTTATCTGCATCGGGTATTAACGAAGATCACACCACCATGCTTCTTGATGTAAGTGTGCAAAAAGAGCTGGTGCTATGATGGCTTCCTGCCCATAAACTTTTCTTGCATCAGAATAAATTGTTATAAGTGAACTATAATTTACAAAAATTTTAACAGAATTTTCTCTATTTTTATGATATTTACCCTTTATTAGACAAAAAAATTTAACTTAACAACACAGACATTTATAACATTATTATTCTCTATAATGCACATATATTTCATTTCAAATTCCATACATCAAATTACATTGAAATCAAATTTCATACATCAAAGTATAGAAATCAGAATCTGTGTAAAGTTTTGATACTTACAAGTTGAAGTGCATGCTCCTGGTGGGTCAAAGATTCTTCAATGTATACAAGTAGGCTCTTTCCCTCTGGTCTTCCACATCTGTTGGCAGAATTACGTTCTGAAATGAATATTGGCTTAAGTGATGCCCAATACTGTTGCCAACGACTCTATATTTCTTCATATATATATGGTGGTTGTACACCATTCTTATGTATCGAAGTAAGAAAATTTCTATAATATGTACGAGCTCGCCTCTCCCATATATTATAAATTACCGCATCAAATTTTGGATCCCAAAAAAATTCTTTCTGAAAAAGAAAACATGTTGTAAGTACTTATAAATGACAATGTTTATCTGATTAATGTATAAAATAAAATATTAAAGAATATATTTTGTGTACCTCAAACTCCTGATAATAAAAATCCTTTGTCAGCTAAGAGACGTTCTTCTATATATAACCCTCAAGATCTATACTCTCCTTGAACTTGGATGAAATATTTCTTGAGCATGTCCCAAATAGAACCAACCTAATATATAAGTTATTTAAGATCATTTTCAAATTAAAACCTATAACTTTAGTATAAACCTATGATGTTATAGTGTATTACAAAATTTTTAGAATTTTACTTACAAATTGTTCACAATTGTGATGGACGTTCTTCCATCAACTCCTTTAGCTCCAGGCTGGAGGTTGCCTCCTTTATCCGCAACATTTACCCCTGATATCTCTGTTGGTATAGGGCTGGTGGATGGTGTAGGGCTGGTGGATGATATAGCGAGGTTATTGGATAGTATAGCAGTAGGTACAGAAGGTGATGCCTCATCTGGATGTGCAGTAGCATATGCAAAATGTGATGCTTCACTTGGAAATGCACTGGCTTCTCTAAATCATGGTAAAATGAACATTAGCCACATCATATCCTGTTTTCTCTTTAGTGGCATATTTTAAACTTGAAATTCACATTTTATTGGATTTTCTAGTAATAGAACAATATAAATTCAATATATACTGATCGTTAATTGATTAACCTCGATAATCCGCAAGCGCATGGATTGTTCGTATAGTACCTAAGGTGTCGATCCCACGAGCATGGATAATCTAATCCTAAAATCTCAGGCTAAAATAAATCGCAGAAATTTAAAACGTAACAAAACTAAAACAGGAATTCACTTAAATCAATTCAAGAATCAATCACGAAAATATTAACAATTTAACAATTGTAATGCACATTCAAGAATCAACCAAAGGAACTACCAATTGAGAGAAAGGAAATTTTACCTATCTTTAACGCTAACCGAATCGATTTTGAATTAGTGAATTATTAATTCTAGATGATCCCAGGGTTGATTACTATCTCTCGAGTTATAACCATTAACCCTAATTTATAAACCCTAGTCAAATTATGGAAGTTGCAATTTCTCAATTAACAACCTATCTAAAACCCTAATTAGATCTGAAGTTGTCTAATAAACTATAGGAAACCTATGCAAGATCTCTCTTCACACAATTTACTGATTTGATTTAACTCTTGTTCTATTAAATCGCTTAACTCTCGTTAGCCCAATTTAATTATTTTTCACTCAATTCACCTTGTTAGTTTATCACCGAATTATGCAATTGCAAAATTAAATCACAATAAATTCAGTAAAACATAAACAATCAAGTTTTATTAAATCAAAGATAAAAACCCCGAAGGTGAGTTTAGAATATCATCAACATCCAAAAATTCTATCATCAACTATTATTCTAATTCTATATAATAATAAAATTGAAAATAATAGGAAATACGAAATTGAACAAAGTATAGAACGTAACAACGTAGAGAAACTCCTGATTGGCTTGTTCTCCTCTTCTCTCTTCCTTCTTCTCTTTCTCTGTCTCTCGATAATTTGCTATTGGGTTTCTCTAAAAGTGGCTGATGCAAAAGTTCCTTCTTCTTCTTTGTCTTATTTTTTAAATACCTTTTGTGTTCTGAGCACCCCTAGCATTTTTTGGGGGTCCAAAAGGTCTAAAAAATCTCTCAAAACTTGACATTTTTGAGTGTCTGCGCATCTGTCCGACACAGGCCACGATCGTGGGCCATATCCTGGGCTTCTGTTGGCTAACGCCAATGCTTCTGTCATGATCGTGGCCTGTTGTGTAATGATTGTGGGCCGTTGTTTTAGCCCTAGTGTCTCCGAAACTTCTCCGTTCTTCAATGTTGACCTTGAAATACTAGCAAACACATCAAGGTATCTCAAAAATATAATATTTAAGCGCAAAAGCCTGTACTAACCCATAAAACACTTTAAACACAAATAATTAACAAACAAACACAATTTTAACCTAAACACATACTAAATGATCGAATTAACAGCTAAACACATACCAAACTATGCCCTAAAACACAATGCAATTTACACTTATCATATAACAATATATTGTTGATGCAATAATAGATTTATTCATAAAATTTTCTATTACAAACATAAATTAATCATTATCAGTATTTAATTGTAAATCAAAATCATCATCATCTTTTTTTTTCCGAAGATTTAGAATCAAACTTAGGCTCCTCTTCAGATCTCTGGCCCTCCTCATCTTCTCCAGATGAAATTTCAACATATTCATTATTTGGATAGTTCAAAGGTTCATTCTCGTCATATGTTACACATGCATTTATTTCATAAACATCTTCCTGAAACGCTTCACTTTCAATTCTCTTATTTTCTCCTTTTCTATGTAATTTAAAAACACCTCTAGGTTTTACTTTGCATATGGCCAACCAATCTGATTTATCTCGTTGTAAGCTAAGAAAAGGGACATAATACACCTTGATCGCTTGCATCGCCAACATGGAAGGTTCAAATTGTCTAATTCTTCTTTGCTTATTGATTTCAACTAGATTGTATCGACTGTGCACTTTTGTTCCAACATTAGGAGTTATATCAAACCATCCACATTTAAATATCACACTCCATTTTATTGACAATGCAGGGTACTCAATTTTAAGTATCTCAATAATTTTACTATAGAAATCTATCAATTTTCCCTAGAAGCAAATCCCATTATTTACTGTTGCCATGGTGTAACCATGATATTCTGTATGAAATTTGTATTCATTAACAAAATATACCTTATATGATTTAACAATTCACAAAGGTCCTTTTGTAAGATCATATATGAACTTGTTTTCTATTGGATTTTCTGAGGCCTACACAAAAAACAATTTATCATATTAAATAGTATAATGTCATCTAATCACTTTGATCTGATAATTCAACCATTTCAATTATTACAAGTGAAGCTTACATATTTCTTGAAACATTGAGGAAAGTGTCTATCAACTTCTTTATTGATATCATCCTGTGTTGTTTCAGCCATTAGCTCATATAATCATTTCGCGTATAATCTAAAAGCATTATTATGTATTTTAGTTGTAAACAATAGTAACTTCGGAAACTCAAATAATCTATTTCAAAATTAACTTAAACTTACTGCATGAAAGGTTGAACCTCTTGACAATTCAATAAAATGTAACCATAGGCAACCTCTATTTCTTCTGCTATTAACATTCTTCTTGTTGAACCTCCATATGTTTATTTAAAATTGTGGATGGAAGAATTTTTTCTTTGTTATTATTTAATTAGTATAGCATATAAAGTGTTTAATAAGAAAACTCTTATTATTGAATTCTATGCATATTTGATGAATCTAAACCTCTTGCCTATGAGAAACGTCTTGAAGAGGATGAAAAATATCTAACTAAGGAATTTAAGAAATTAGCCCCTAAAGAGAACAAAAATTATCACCAAGGCACCTTGCAAGAGCTAGTAGTTGAATCAAGTTAGGGAGATAAGAAGGATAAGATGCTTATAATAGATTAGAAACACAAGAAGTTCATCCTCTAAATTAAATGATAAATGATGTTTAACAAGAGGTCATTACCAAATCTTATTCTAGAAATCTATCACTTATTATTTTTATTTTTCAAATTGAACCTAGGACTATGGAAGAAGCACTTAGTGATACAAGTTGATTTATTACGATGAATCAAAAATTAAATCAATTAGGGAGAAGTGCAAACTATAAAACTACATTTTAAATATTTTTATTCAAGAAGTTCATATATGTTGATCAACCACTTGGTTTTGAAAATCATGATGCACCTAACCATATGTATAAATTTCCTAAAGCATTATATATCTTAAAATAATCTCATAGGAAAGCAAATGATTACCTCAAAACTCAAACTCAATCGTATAATTAAGTTTAGGTGAGACTTCAGATATTAACAATACAAGGTCATAAACATAAACTCTTAAATAATGAGAGAGAAGTTAGGGCTAGTATGGGACAATGGTAACGAGCGTAACCAATGACAACAATGCGAATGACAAGGAAGTAAAGAACAAACTTAAGGAAACTAATGAACCACTAAATGATTCTAAAGTTGAGGAAACTTTTAGAGATTTTTCTTTAAAATCATTATAAAGTTGCTTTGGATTATGACAATAGAAACTAATGAACCACTAAATGATATAAAATTGTTCTATAAACTAATAAACTAGTAAAAGAAACATTCCACATTATATATGATGTTAAACAGCTCTTATAGAACTTTCGTTGAACACTACCTTATTGAAATTCATCCTTACTTTGTTTCAAAACTATTGTCTTCTTCCATTATTCACCAATATAACCACACAACAACAAGACCCATTAACAACCTAAATAAACCGTCAAAACTCAATCCACAGTAATACCACCACTTTGAACATACAACGATTCACATACAAAAATTGAAGACAAAAAAATTAACCCAAGAACAGCAAGTGGATAACTAACCTAGAGACGAAAAACCCAAGACAATGGAATCAGTTAGTAAACGAACGAACAAAGATGAGCAAATGGAAGAAGACAACGTGCACAGTAGAGGACCAACGAAGAAGAAGAGAAAAATGAAAATGAATGACAGGTGGGCTTCGGGTGTTTATTTTCTTCCCAGATGAAATGACGTTGTTTAATTTTAAATGCAAACAACATCGTTTTCATTTACTGACGGAATGATATTTCCATCGGTATATCACCGATAAACATTTCTTTCATCTCAGATGCTTATTCCTGCACCAACCATTGCAGCCTATATTTATGATGACCTTCACTATTTCATCGCCAAATTGTGTCAGATAAATTGGGCAGATAAATTGGGCAGATAAATTTCTTCCACATTTATGAACGAAATTTTTTTCCATCGCAATATACAATTTTTCCTGACAAGTTTACCAACAGAACTCAATTTTTGTCGCTAATTTACTATAGAATTTGGTCCATCGGTAATATCCTGTCGGTAATTTGTAATTTTCTTGTAGTGTTAATAAACCTAAAAATGCATTGAATCTTTTCTAGATAATATCACGTCATGCCTTGCATCATCCTTACAAGATAATCCTACTTCACCAACTCAGTCATCTTATATTCAATCATCAACTTAACCCACTAGCCTTCTATAACCTTTTAAACAATAAAAAAGAATACTAAAACTTCCAAAATACCTTGATATATATCAACATAACCTTAAGAAAAATTCTTCATCTGCCACTCAACACCCTATCGCCAGTTTTCTCATAACATTTAAACCCTCCCAAAAGCATAATTGTTTTGTATCTACACTTTCAACTTTACAAGAACCCACTCATCATCATGAGGTTGTGAAAGTGGAACATTAGAGGAAGACCATGACTAAAGAGCTACATGCTTTGGAAGAGAATGACACATGGGAAGTAGTATGCCTTCCACATGGACAACACACAGTTGGCTACAAATGGGTATATAAGACCAAGCTAAATTCATATAGGACAATACAAAGATTGAAAGCAAGAATTGTAGCAAAAGGGTTCAATCAAAAGGCTGTTTTTGATTATCACAAAACCTTTAGTCCAGTGTTTAAGCAAACTACTTTGAGATTGTTCTTTACTACAGTGAGATTGTTCTTTACTTTAGCAGCAAAATATGATTGGAAACTACAGTAATTTAACATTAACAATGCTTTCCTAAATGGTGATTTACATGAAGATGTATACATGGATTTACCTCAAGGTTATAAAGCGAAGGGGGAGAAGTATGGAAAAACTGATCATCTAGTATGTAAGGTTAAAAATCACTTTATGGACTCAAGCAAGATCGTAGATAGTGGAACTTTAAGTTCACTAAAGCCCTTCTTGAGTTTGGGTTATCTTAGTCTAAGTTAGATTATTCCTCATTAACTAAAGCTTCTATGTCTGATGATTTGGTATCACTACTAGTTTATACAGATATATTCTGATTGGATGCAAAACCCAGGAAGGGATGGATGCAAAAAGCAATCAATATTGGTTGAAGATCAGTTGAAGCTAAGTACAAAGGTATGACTCTTGCTTGTTGGGAAGTTTTTTTGGATAAAAACTTTACGTGAAGATTTCAGTCTAAAGTATAAACAAGAAATTGTGATGCATTATGATAATCAATCTGCTCTTCAAATATGTAAAAATATTATGCAACATGGATAAAACACTTTAAGATGGATTGTCATTTTATTAGGGAAAAAGTTAAAGAAGGGACTGTAAGAGTAGAATATGCGCCAACTAAACTACAAATTGCAGATATTTACATAAAGGTGCTTAAATTATCTGAGTTCAAATTTCTAATTACCAAAATGAAGATGATCAACAGTCATGCTCACGTTGAGGGGGAGTGTAAGAAGAAAAATGAAAATCTTTTTTTGGAAGAAAAAGAAGGAATTGAAACAAGAATAAGTTAGTTAGATGAGCTCCACATAACAAATAAAGAGTTACTTCAATTAGTTAAAGAGGTCAGTATTCTGTTGTAACTTATAACATACACTCTGTATATATATAGAGCTTAGTGAAATGAAGTAAAGCCTTTCACAATTTTATTCAACCTCTCATTCTTCCTTTTGCACTCTTAAAAGTTCAAACGAAAAAGAACATAAGAACAAGATAATTTATATGTAAAAGTAAAATTTATTATTTTAAAATTTTTAGTATATATATATTTGTATTAAAAATGGTTAACTAAAAAATATCAATCTTTGCTCAATTTGCAATTATAACTCAAACTTTAAAAAGTGGCAATAAAATGCTCAAACTTTCAAATTTTTTCAATTCTAGCTCGACGTTAGTATCTACGTTAAGTTAGTTGGCATAGCTTGTCACGTGTTCCAGAAACCCTAACTATTAATACACGTCAGCCAAACTTAACATAACAAATGAAGATTAATGAAATGACATCGTTGTTAAAAATGGAATCCCTAAATCAGTTTACATAGCCTCAGCCTTTCGTTATTTGTTTGTTCTCCTGAAACCCTTAGCCCTTTGTTTTCTACTTGTTCTTTCGATGCCCTAAGCTACTATCGCATTGTAGCGTACTGTACCAGTAAGCTCTTTGTTTTTAGTTCGTTCTCTTGATGCCATCAGTGTAAGGGCATCAGGGCTATATAATATGAAAATCGAAGGGTGAGGGCATCGAGAGAACAAATTAAAAACGAAGGGAAAAATTGAAATCAAAACGTGAGATCGTCAGGGATGTATAATCTAATTTAGGATATTTTTAAACAATAATATCGTTTTAATTATGTGATTAAACAAAGTAATAGTTAGAGTTTTTGGAACACATGGCAAGCCACATCAGCAAAATTAACGAAGACGATAATGTTAGGCTATAATTGAAAAAAATTGAAAGTTTGAGCAATTTATTGCTACTTTTTAAAGTTTGGGTTAGAATTGAAAAAACTAAAAGTTTGAGCATTTTATTGTCACTTTTAAAGTTTAAACTATAATTGTAAAATTGAGCAAAGTTTAGGATTTTTTTGTATTTAGCCATATTAAAAAGGAATAAAAGCACAGTATATGATATAAGATATAGTATATGAAATCTACTTGAGTAACAATTCATCAATAAAAAAGCCTATATATTCTTAATATAGATATGTAAATTTTTTTAAATATGCTACTCGCACGTATTATTAAATAATTCTAGAAATTATAAGTGGTAAATTGAATTATGTGTAGATGAAAGATGAAAAAAGTAAGATCTAGTTACCCATAAAAGATTAACCAGTATTTAGACCCCTGGACTTTAAAATAATACAAGCTGAGACTGTTATTATTGACAGCTATTCTTAAAACTAGTATTTGGACAACTTTTTTAGTGTCTTACAGAATAATAAAAGAAAATAGTCCACAATGAAAGAAACGTCAGATAACAAATAGATTCTGCTAAGATAAGTATTTATTAGCCTATGAAAACTGAATACCACTCGTAAGTAGTTATTTACTTATTTTCTTGATGAGTGATGCATATGTTTATTTTGATTGTATTCGCATTTATACATAAAGTCATAAATTTTTAGATCACCTATATTGTAACATTGATATGTTGACAAACTTGATGGATAGAAATTTATGAATTCAAGTTTAATTAACTATAATTTATGGAATAGATCAAAAAATTATTAATTAAGATAAATATAAATAAAAATTGATTAATATATAAAGATATAATTTATTATCAAATCTTAAATTGAGATTTTTGTTCTAATCATATATAATTTATTATCAAATGTATAGGTTTTTTTGGGTTAGCCGACGAGGTATCATAGGAGGGTCCCAACTATGGGAAGACGCCTTTAAGTCATCCACACCCAAATGTATAGGTTTTGACAATACACAAGGCAGTTTATTGCTGACCAAAACTAAGGTAGCATATAAGAAGTCATGCTACTCCATACACACCAACAAAGTTGTAACTGTTAATCTATGCCAGGTGTCATTCATTGCATTTCGTATTCTAATGATTTTATTGGATGCAACAATTTTTAGCACTTTAAGCATCATTAGGCTTCTTGACAATTAGACAAATGTTAAGACTACTGTGCCCTGGCTAAAAGCCCCCTTGTTCAAGGTCATGTATGGTTATTACCAATTGAGAAGTTTCCTAGTACCCTTTCTCTTCCTCAAAAATATGACTCTGAGTTGGTTACATCCAAGAGTAGTATGAAGTTACACTTCAGAAACTAAGGAAAAAGTGCCACTCATGATAAATCTTTTAGGGAAAACATAATTTCTGGTGTCAAAAAATTGTCAGATGTTTAGGGTGCCTTCTGATTTACAATCCTAAATATGCTTTGGCAAAAAGCATCTCTATTTGCACTTGCTTTGTTTTGAACTTAAAACTAGAAATTAATCTCCTAGCTTATCTTCAGTTTTAAGTCTAAGTTTCTGTCTGATATCTATGGTATCAGTACACTACAAACTTATGTACCTTGACCATGGTTATACATGTGTCTAGAGCAAGACTCAATACTCCAATGTTATTTTTGGGTTATATTCTTATTCTTGTGATAGGTCCTGTTACTGATAAGACATATAGTGAAATATCCTTTCCTATTCTTTCTCTGATCCTATAAATATGAAACACGCTCGTGCAATTAGTGATTCTCATAGAGGAGAAAATGGCTGAGGGAAGAATTTATAAGATCTATTTGTTAGTTTATACCATTGTAGCCAATCAATTGGATGCAAATTAATGTATGACATTATTTTAATTAATGAAAAGACTTTATTTATGTTTAAGTATTAATTTAATTAATATTTTATGTTTTAATACTAAAGGTAAAATCCTTAAAATAACTACCGTGTAATTGAAATTATGATAAAATCATAATTATAAGATTCAATTTATACTTATGTACTATTCCTAAATATTCCTAGTTGTAGTTTCATCAAGACAAGATATTGTTGAAACGATAAAACTAGCACATATTATGTTTCTTTCTTATAAAGAAAGTAATTGATTTCATAAATTAAAGTATAAAGAAACTTAAACTATTGTGTAGGTGATTATTAGAAAATAAGTCACTGAACTGACCCGATTATGAAAATTCTAAATGAAATATTACTTATGTTCTTATAATGATGGTTGTATAATTGATCCTCAGACTTAAGATTACTAAGGTATCTCATATGGGAATTATTTTGTTTTAATGCTACTTATGAATCATCCTAGGATAATTCAGTCAGTAATAATTAGATAAAATATAAACCATATGGAGATAGTTGAGTAACTCAATAAAGGATTCGTCACTTTAAAGTAATTAGAGAGAATATTCTACTATTCTTGATTAGTAATGATTTATGGAATTCTTTGGCTAGAGTGAATTAGCATTTGAAAAGGTGTTTTCAAATTTCAATTATAAATCAATTACTAATTAGCAAGAATAAACATGAATGGATGATAAGAGTAGACGCTGTATCCATACTCTTTCCAATTAGAATATTGAATGAAGAAAGAATTAAATTATACATCATAGCCATGCATGGATAGGTTAAGTCAATCACTTTGACATTCCTGATATTTGGGTAATCATGACATGTTGCTAGACGTTAATCATGTTTTATGATTATGAATTGTTTAATTGAAGAATTAAAGATAAATTAAAATAAGTTTTAATTTATCTAATCCTAATTGTGAATTAGAATTGTAACTTATAATTATTGTCAATTTATTAGGAACCTAATCACATATGAAAGAGCAATTTGTGAAAGAAAAATTAATTTAATTAAGTTGAACTTAATTATAAAGTTTGAGAAACTTTGGAGATCAAATATGAGATATTTGATTTTATTAAAATTAAATTAATTAGAATTAGAATTTGATTTT
>JAOQML010137432.1:0-16104 GCA_027568935.1 Erythroxylum urbanii | reverse complement strand
CAAAGATAGATTTTGATGTATTTGTGAATGATATTGTGTTGAAATGAGCTTGGAAATGAAGTAGAAGAGGTGGTTTAGGGTTAAAATGCATTATATTTGAAAGATGGGGAATATATAGATGAAGAATGTCGAAAAATGTCTTCGATATGAGTTTCTGGAGAAGTTCGCCGCAGCGAACTTCTGTCTTCGCCGTGGCGAAATCCTTTTTTCTACACAGACATGTTTTGGTATTTTGGGCATAACTTTTTGTGTAGTTGTCCAAATGAAATGATTTTTGATTTGGAGTAAACCAGAGACATAGGGATACGAAATGTGTGAAGAAATAGAGTTAAATTCAGTCTCTAAGGATCAAAAGTTTTGAAGGGAAGTGGAACATAGAATGTTGTGTTAGTATTGGAACAAACCAAAATGTTTGGAGTATAACTTTTAGATTACTGAACCAAATTGAATATTTTGGTGTCGTTAGAAACTTGAGATAATGGGGGACATTTTTCTAGAAGGAAGTATTAGCAATTTCGAAAGTCTAGGTTTGAAAGGATTATAGTTCATTTTTAGCTTCTTAATTTCTGAAGTCTTATGAATTTCCTTTGATTTTTGTTTGAATGAGAACTTGGTTTGTTATAGGAAACCAAGCAAGCCCGATCCAAGAGAAAAAGGAAAGATAACATTGAACTTGGATTGTCAAGCGAAATTAGGTGGGTAATCTGTTTATAGTTATTGTGTGATTGGGCGTTGCCTATATGTGAGCATACATAACTTGCTTGATAGTGAATTATGTGATTGTTAAAAATGCGTGTGATTTATGAATCTTGATCAAGTTATGCCATTGAAACATGTCGTGGCGTTTTGTTTGAATGAAAAGATAGAAAAGCATGAAAGTATGAGCATATGATCAAATGAATATGTGCGTTTGTTTGGGTGAAAGTGGAACCATTCTGTTCGTCACGTGCATGTTGACAAGAGCCTTCTCCCAGCTGCCCGCTTGTGGCATATGAGCTCTGAAAAAGGACTCATTCTGTTCATAGTGTAAGCTTTGGTTTCTCCATTCTGATTCCATATAACCCTCGAGCCATTGGTTTGTGCATTGCATCTTTGAATTGTCAAGTTTGATGCATTTGAATGTTATGTGTTATGCATTAACCTGCTTAATTGAGTTCTTGAACTGTATTGGTCAATGATCAAATTGCTATAATAGATTTGAGAATACCTGAATTCCTAAGTACATATACATATATATGCTAGTTACCGATGGCTATAAATATATTAGCCACTGAGCCGTGTAGCTCAACCCATTACTTTCCCTCCTCAGGTGCAAAATAAGACGACAGTTGATCCTTGTAAGGCATCGAAAACTCCACAATAGTTAGAGACTTTTGTACTAAGTTAGCGACTATTTTGGACAGCTTTAAAGGCATATCAACTTTGAGCATCACTTGTATTTTGTATTAAGCTTTGATATGTATGATGTTTTGTAAGTAAAGTTTGTTTGAACTTTTTGGATTAGTAATGAAATGAAGAATTGAAGTTTCTTACGTACGATTATGTTTAGCTTGTGATTAAGTTTGGATGCTCCGATTTGAATGTATGTGTTTGTTTTGAATGTTTGAACTTTTGAGTTTGGATTTGGAATTTCTGAGGGTTTCGCCGCGGCGATCCTTTTTGAAGGTGACTTCGTCGCGGCAAAGAATGACTTCCGTCGCGGAGAACTTTTCCCAAAGGGTCCATGGAGATAACTCCATGGGTTCACCTCGACGAACTCTCCTTTGTTGCCACGCTGAGATTTATTATGATTACAATACCTTGCACCTTTCTTTCACACCACCCCTCACATGACGGTCCCAAATGGTCACCATGGTTTCGTCTTGAGACCCAGGCCAAATATTGTTTGGTATCTGAATTAATTGTTGGGCTCCGAAAACGGGGTCTAACAAATCTAGAGCCAATACACATTTAGATAAAGAGATCAATTTAGTGCTAAATTATGAAAATTATCATTTTATGGTATAAGAATGGATAACATTAGTGAACAAGATTTAACATTAAGGGATTAAGATGGATAGGGCAAAGGTTGAAGCTATTGAGAAGTTGCCAGCACCAGTATTAGTTAAGGTAATTCGAAGTTTCTTAGGACATATCAATCTTCATAAAATTTTATTAAGGATTTTCTAAGATAACTTACCTACTAAGTGACCTACTTTAAGAGGATTTAATTGGTCTGTTTAGATGTTTTGGCACCTTAAAGGAGAAGTTGACTAATGCCTATATCATGTTAGCATTAGATTGGCATCTCTCCTTTGATTTAATGTGCGATGCTAGTGATTTCATTATTGGAGTAATGCTTGGATAAAGGAAGAATAAAAAATTTTAACCAATATGATATGCCAGTAAAACCTTGACAAATGTACAAGAAAACGAAATTATCATTAAGGAGTTATTGGTTGAATTCTTTACATTTGATAATTTTTATATATTGTCTTTTTTAAGTCAAATTTTATGATAGTGGTAGGTTGGATAATGTTTTAGTGTGTAGTTTAGTATGTGTTTAGTTGTTAAATTGAATGATTAGAGCATGTTTAGATTAGAATTGTGTTATTTCGTTAGACATTTTGTGTTTTAAGTGTTTTGTATGGTAAAGAATGCTATTGAGCTTAAAATTTGTGTATTTGATGTGTCTTAATGTATTTGTTAGTGTTTCAAATCAAATATTGAAAAATGAAGAGAATTAACAGAAGTATGGTGGGTTTGCCACAATCGTGGCTCCTTTTCCCACGATTGTGGCAGAGAGCTAAAATCAAGTGTCATAATCGTGGTCTATGCGCGACATTTAGGACAGACAGCATAGACAACCTCCTGAATGTGACTTATCGAGGGACATTTAGGACTTTTTGGACCCGAGAAAACCCTAGGATTTACCTAAAATGGAAAAGACTATAAAAAGAAAGAGAAAGAACCTTAAAAGGAGTTCCATTTTTTGACACTTTAAGAAAGATCCAAGGAGAGAGGAAGAAGAAGAGAGAAGGAGAAGAAAGGAAGAAGGAGAAGAAGGGTTACAGTGCTGCTATATTGTTCTTTCTTTTGAATGTATAAGATGGATTTTATAGTGATGGATTTTGGTTTGATGATGATGTTCTAAACTTCTTCAGGTCTTTGTTCTTAAATAAATGTTAATGTGATTTTTTTTATGTTGGTACATTGGGTGTTGTGATTATTTGTTGTATTTACATGCTTCAGTAACAAATCAAGAGAGTGAATCGATAGCAAAACGACTAGATTAGGTAATAAAAGTTAAACAATTTAATAGATCACACAAATAATCAAATCAAGAATTTAGACGAAGAGAGATCTCTTGTGAGAACCCTGTAGTCTATTAAAGGGCTTAAGATCTGATTGGATTTGTATTTTTTTATTAATTGAGAGATTGCAAATTTCATAATTCAATTAGGGGTTTAATGATTATAACTTGAGAGAGAGTAATACACCCTTCAAAAGTCTAGGACCAGTACCATATTAACTCTAAAGTAATCATGTGAGCATTTAATGATAGGATAAATACCCCTTCTCATAATTGGTTAATCTTCCTTGTTTCATTTACATTGTTAATTTGGTGGTGCTCAATTTGAATCTTTGTGTGTTAATTTTACATTTTAATTCCAATCAATCATCTTCACGTGTTTACTTTTCAGTGCAATTTTTATTTTCATTTTAATAATTATTTAGGCCTTAGATAACTTAGAATTAGATTAGTTCAACAACTCCTCAAGGGATCGACACCTCACATACTACACTCACAACCCATACATTTGTAGTATATTGAGGGTTTAAATATATTAAAACTTACCTCAACAAGTTTTTGATGCCGTTGCCAGGGAGTTAGTAGGATTAGTTGAATTCTTTTAGTCTAAGAAATTTTCACCACCTCATGTGATTGTGGTATCCAATCATAAGAAATTAATCAAAAACAAAAAGTAAGGAAATAAAGAAGAGAAGGAAGTTTGGGTACAAAACTAGAAGACAAATCAATTTGGACATCACAAAGCAATAATGAGAAGTCTACAAAAGTTAAATATCAAGAAGAGATAGAAAGAAAGATATGGAGGAAACACATTATAGGGAGCAAAGGACCCTTGCAGACTTTAATGAGGCACAATTTGGTCGGGAAAGTCATCATCCTTATTTGAACACTTACAATCTGATTTGGCAAAACTACTTAGATTTTTGTCAGTCTAACAATGTAAGGACTCACATGGGACATCAAGACCTGTTAGGATTTCAGCAAGATGAGTCCAGTTCATGGGATTCTAAATTGGAAAAAGATTATGGATAAGCTCATAAATATGGAAGAGGCCCAAAAGAGACTGGAAGAGAAGTTCAAGCGAGTAATGGAAGACCATGCCTCTTCTATTCATAACTTAGAGCTTCAAATTAGGTAGCTTTCCCATGAAATTTGTAAGAGAAGTGTGGAAAACTATCTGAGCAATCTTAAAGTACATGAAAGAGAGCAATGTAAGGTTATCACAATTAGGATTGGGAAAGAGCTAGAAGTAGCATCTAAAAAACAAGCTGAATCCTACCTTATAGAAGACCAAAAGAAAAAGGAAGGAGGGTGACTCATTCAGGAAAATTGATGCGGTCAAATCTTTAAAGGAGCAAGAAGAAGAAGAACATATGACAATGGACATAGAGCTTGAAGAATATAAGGAAGTCTCTATTCATGGAGCGAAAGAAAAAGAGATGAGGGTGACTCAAGAAGAACAAAAACAACTCACCCTCTTACAGGAAAAATTGTTGTAATCCACAAAAGATTCAAGGAGTTTTGTTATTCCTTATTTTATTGACAGTTTGTTAATAAAAAGGACATTATTGAACTTAATTGGTTTTTTTAATTTTATTAATAGTGTCCTTTTGATTATCTTGCAATCTGTAACTTATTTATAGGCTACGAAACTAAATTTAGGCAATAAGGGTGAAAGCAAGCCACTTATAATTGATCCCAGCTGAGTTTTGAAAGATGTAAAGTTAAGCTAATGACTATAAATTAGCACATTTGGGTAGTTAGATTTAAATTGATGTGCAGTTAGAATTGTTTTAAATTCCATAAATAAATCTTATTGATTTGGACTAGGTTGGCTTACTAATTCTTTTACTCTTTTTTAATCAATTATAAGATAAGAAAACAATCTCGATGTTAAATTAAGATTCTGCCCTTGATCACCATGATGGGTTCTATACTCTAACCCTTATCTGCTATTTTATTATTATTTTCAATTGTTCTCATGTTTCTCTTATTTTGTTAATTTTTATTCCCACCTTATGTATTATTGTTTTTCTTCTCATATTGAGGACAATGTGTTGTCCAAGTGCAGAGAGGGTTGTGTACGTTATATGTTTTTGTTTGAATGTGAATTTTACATGTTATATGTTAGTTTTTTTAGGATTGTATACTGTGATTCGTGTGAATGTGTCAATGGCTAGGACTTAACAGAATCGATTTAGCTTTGAACGTAGTCTTTTAGGTTATGACGAGTTATTTGCTTGTGAAATTAGTGCTCTAGGTTGTTTTGGTTAAATATGCATGTTAATTAGGATATAATGTTAGTTCGTTCACTTTAGAAATTTACCACATTCATTTATAATTTTAAGTCAATTGAATACATAACATTGTTTGTACCTTTTCATAAGAATGGTTAGCTAAACAAATGAGTTAAGCAAGAAAATATATATACATAAATGTGTGTGTTTTGTTTAATAAATAGCTATTCCGCTGGCCCTTTTTGAAACAAATCGAGTAATGAATAGACCTAGTAGCTAGTTGAAAATGTGATGTAGTTGACTAACTAGGGGACATTCATCACAAATGTTTTCCTTCATGTCAAAAGGCTATAATGACATTCCAACCAAGTCACTTAATAAAAATATGGCCTAGTTAAGTAACTGGGGGACTTTCAACAGAAATGTTTGCCTTCATGTTAAAAGGCTAGGTTCATGTCAATTAAAAGCAATAAAAATAGTGCTTTGTTTAATAAATCCTACCAATCTTAGTTAATAACTCAAATTTTCATGAAAAGCTACTCAAGGATAGTTACAATTTTGATTGACTGAATAATTATCAAAGTGAATGTGTGTAAGTGATAAGAGTGAATGAGTTTCGCATTAAGGTCTTGATTAGTATGTATATTTGGTCCAAAGTACTTAGACACAGCTTCCGCAAGTTAATAAGTCAGAACAACTTGAGGGATCTTGTTTGTAGTTAAATTTGCTTTGTGAAGTTTAATGTCACTAATCCATTATTGCATATGTGTGTGTTTTGTTGTTAATTATGCTTGGTGTGTTTTTTTTGCTTGTTTTGTTTTTTCTTGAGGACAAGTAAAAGTTTAAATGTGGGGATGTTGATAGTGTTAGGTTGCATAATGTTTCAGTGGGTATTTTGATATATGTTTAGTTGTTAAATTGAATGATTAGTACATGTTTAGGTTAGGATTGTGTTATTTCGTTAAACATTTGTGTTTTGAGTGTTTTATAGACTAAAGCATGATATTTGAGGTGCTTTGATGTGTATGTTAGTGTTTCAGATCAAATATCAAAGAACGGAGACAATTTAGAGGAAGCCCAGAACAAGGCTCAAGGCCATAATCGTGGCCCAATCATGACAAAAACATGAAGCTCTGCCGCGATCATGGCTCCTTCTACCATTGTCATAAAAGAGAGTGAAAATCAAGTGCCTCAATCGTGGCTTAGGTGACAAATAAGGTGGAAAGTCTCCCGAACGTGACTTACCGAGGGACATTTGGGACTTTTTGGTCCCAGGAAAATCCTATGGTTTGCCTAAAATGGAAATGATTATATAAATACAGAAAAAATCCCTAAAAGGAGCTCCATTCTTTTCCACTTTGAGAAAGATCCAAGGAGAGAGGAGCAAGAAGAGAGGAGGAGGAGAAAGGAAAAATGAGAAGAAGGGTTGCAGTGCTACTATCTTCCCGATCTATTCTGATCCTTCCAAGTGAAATTTCACTTCATCTTTATTGTTCTTTCTTTTGAATGTATAATATGGACTTCATAGTGATGGATTTAGGTTTGATGATGATGTTCTAAACTTCTTTAGGGATTTGTTCTTGAATCAATGTTAATGTGATTTGATGTTAATACATTGGGAGTTGTAATTATTTGTTGTATTTGCATGCTTTGGTAACAAATCTAAAGAGTGAACTGAAAGTAAAACTATTAGATTAGGTAATGAGAGTTAAACAACCTAATAGATCACGCAAATAATCAAATAGGGAATTTACAGGAAGAGAGATCTTATGTGAGGACCTAGTAGTTTATTAGAGAGCTTAAGATCTTATTGGATTTATGGGTGGTTTTTTTTGTCAATTGAGAGATTGCAAATTCCATAATTCAATTAAGGTTATGATTTAGGGTTTAATGATTATAACTTGAGAAAGAGCAATCCACCAAAGTTTAGAACCGATACCATATTAACTCAAAAATAATCATATTAGCTTTTGATGATAGGATAAATCTCCTTTCTCATAATAGGCTAATCTTCCTTTTGTCATTTCCATTGTGAATTTGGCAGTGCTCAATTTGATTGTTCGTGTGTTAATTTGACATTTAATTCCAATCAATCATCTTCACATGTTTATTTTTATGTGTAATTTTTATTTTCATTTAATAATTCTTTAGGCCTTAGATAACTTAAAATTAGATTAGTTTGAAAACTCGTGAGGGATCTACACCTCACATTCTACACCCATAACCTGTGCACTTGTAATATATTGAGGGGTTTAAATATATTAAAAGTTGGCTCAATAGTTTACACAGAACATTAAGGTATTTTTTTTTAGAAAATGAAGCTGAATCTAGATTAAGGATGAATCTAGATTAAGCAAAAGTTTAATTTAATGATTAAGGATGAAAAGAAGTAGAGAACTAAGCATCATATCACCTATTCACCTTGAAAATCTAAATAGGGAGGAACTATTCTAGGAAGACAAACAATTCTTTCACTAATAAACAACTATATTTTGAAAAGGTTAATACTTTAATCCCATAAATCATTGGTATTGCTAACTATGCAGCTGTTGGACTCCTACCTAAAAGTCTTCTGTATCAATAAAAGAAGAAATCATTTTCTTATATAAGGTGATATGTATGGGAAGATTGGTTCTTATTTAAAATTTATATTGACAAAGTGATTGAGAAAATGCATACTTTAGGTGGAGATGCATATAAGAATAAAACGTTGTCATTTTAGGGAAGTAAGAAATGATTTTAGAGCAACTTGAACTATAGCCAAGGCTTTATAGGTAAATTTTTGTTAGCTAATTATATTTAAAGATGCTCACATGAATGTTCAATTTTATGATAATTATTCATATTTAGAAAACACAAAATGCCTCTGATCAATATTTTAGTATAAGAACTATTTAATATATGGGTGATTTATTTTTTGAGCCCTTTTCTAAGTTATTTGATTAATACATCTTAGTGGTTGTAAAATATGTTTCTAAATGGCTAAAAATTTTGGTTTTACTAACTAATATGCCTTAATTAAATTCTTACATAATATATTTACTTGATTTATCACACCTAAAGAATTTATTAATGATAGGGGAACACATTGTTGTAATGCTTGAGTTGAAATATTATTAAGAAAATATGATGTCACAACTCAAATTGCATCCCTTAACATCTTCAATCTTATAGCTAAGTAGAAGAATCAAATAGGGAATAAAAAAATTATAGAAAAGATTGTAGAGAATTCTAGGAAGATTGGCCAAAAACTTTTGATGATGCTCTATATGCTTATAAGATAGCTTATAAAGTGTCTATTGTAATGATTCCACAAAGGTTAATTTTTAGGAAGACCTAAGATTTATCTAGCAAGCTAGTGCATAAAGCTTTTCAATAAAAGTTTTAAATTTTAATTTAAAATTGAAAGGCAAACAGAGACTAATTTAGTTGAATGAGGCCAAAGAGTTCTGATTGTCTATATATGAGAATGCACATATCTATAAGGAGTGAACTAAGTAATGGCATGAATTTTTAAAGCATGATTAACACATCAAGATGAAAAAAAGTTTAAAGCATAACTAGTTATTACTTTATAACTCTCGCTTAAGATTATTACCAGAATGGTATGGTCTGTTTACAAATAATTGAAGTATTCCTTTATAGAGTAGATAAGCTATTACATCCAATGAATGGAACATTTAAGGTGAATGGTCATAGGTTGAAACGATACGTAAGAAATAACCTTGATCAATAAAGGAAGACATTCACCCTTTAAAATTGCTACAAATTTAAGAATGAAGTTCAACCAAAAGACTTATAAAGAAGCATGTATCAAAAAGCATCCCAAATTTTTATTTATGTTTTATTCATTTATTACATTTATTTTATTTTTATTTTTTCTTTACATCTTATTATTTTCCATATAGTTGGTTGTTTTTTGTATGTCTCTAACTCTTAGTGATTATCATCAATACAATTCAAAGAAAAGAAACATCTACAACTAGGGTTGAGAGAACTTTTTTATCTTAATTTTCTTTCATCTTTATCAACCCTTATGTACTTTTATTTATTATATGTGCTTTATATTTTTCCGTTGCAAAAAATGTATGATTTCAGTGCATGTGAAGATAATTTTGGTCCATAGTTTAGTTATAAGAAACATTATAAGCATTTGATCCATTTGCGATTAGCATAGTGAGTTACAATTTTGGGAAATTAAACTAGAATAATAATGTAAATAAATGATTAATTAGGAATAATATTACATTGTAATTTGACTACATTAGGTTAAAAAAATGATCACTAATGAGTAGTTTAGTTGAAACATGATGAAATATTTTTAAGAATGATTCTTAGATTGGTTGATTTGCTAACTATATGACTTTAACATATTTCGATTTAGAGTTTAGCATCACTAGTGGCTGACTAGTCCATACTGATTGAGAATAAAAAATAGCAATAATTATTGAATAAAGTTGACCATCAAACAAATTCTACTTTATTAATTTGATTGAATGGTCAAAGTTATGAGTGGCAATCGTAATGAATTGAAACTATCTCCTGATTGAGTAACTGAAGGTACTTATATGACATGATGTCTACCCTTATACAAAAAGTTTGGGATGACATTTTATCCTAATCAATGATGCTCTATACATATATAAAAAGAATTAAGAACACATTTACATTAGTTTGTCTTCAATATGGCATGTTAAAATACTTATTGTCTTAGAATTTTACTCTTTTATGTTTGCTTTATATATTAAGTAAATTGTTAGGTTGAGATTAAATTTTAATCATATAGAGATCTAGGTGTTTATCAAATGAGGTGATTGAGAAAAAAATGGTGATACTTGGCTACTTAAATTGAATTGTTTACCTTCCTAGAATTGAAGATTATTTTGGGAGAATTCTTTATCTAGATGTTTGTTTATATTTGCTTTTTTTTTAATAAATTGCTTTGTTATGTTTCTAATGGATTTTTATTCTATCTAAATATAATTTTAGATTAAAAAGAAATCACTAAATTAATCTTTTTTAATTGACTAATTAATAATAGGAAATTGTACTAAATATCACTGTTGCTTCCTTATAAGATCAATGTTCTATTCATTATTTTATTATTATAAAATAATAAGTTCACTTGCCTTCAGTTGTAGGTAATAATATTATGATAAAGAAAACTTTATTTTTTACTCCCAAGAATGTTTCAAATTTACTCCACAATAATTTAAAATAAGGTCAATCTTGATTTATTATAAATCCATCCAATTGAATTTATTTTTGGCCCATTTCTATACCAGTCAACTCTAATATTTTTTGACTATCATTTGACTTTAATACTTGTCATTCAGGGTTAGGTTCCTAATTTACCTTTCAGTAAAAATAAAATTTACATTATCCTAAAAACATTATTCATACAGAATTGAAGAGCTACCCGGACTCCCTTTTGAAAAGGAAGTGGAGTTGTCTAACGAAGTTATGCTTGGTACTGCTCTTAAATCTAGAGCACCGTATAGGATGGCTCCCACTGAATTAAAGGAGTTGAAAGTGCAGTTACAAGAGCTTTTGGATAAGGGGTTCATTTAACCCAGTGTCTCACCTTGGGGAGCACCAGTTCTATTTGTTAAGAAGAAGGATGGTACTTTCCAAATGTGCATAGATTACAGGCAACTGAACAGAGTCACAGTGAAGAATAAGTATCTGTTGCCAAGGATAGAAGATTTATTTGATCAATTGAAAGGTACAAGAGTATTTTCAAAGATAGATCTGTGATATAGATACTGTGAACTTCAGGTAAAGGATATGGATGTTCCAAAGACTGCACTCAGGACATGTTATGAACATTAGAAATTCTTGATATTGCCATTCGGGTTAACTAATGCTCCAACTACATTCATGGATTTGATGAATAGGATATTTAAGCCCTACTTAGACCAGTTTGTTGTGGTGTTTATAGATGATAACCTGGTCTATTCTAAGAATGAACATAACCATGTTCAGCATCTTCAAATTGTGTTACAAACCCTGTGGGAAAAATAATTGTATGCTAAGCTGAGTAAATGTGATTTCTGGCTTCAGGAAGTTTCTTTTCTAGGATATGTTGTTTCTTCTTAAGGGCTTAGAGTTGATCCTAGTAAGATTGAAGCAATTGTTAACTAGAAGCTGTCACAGAATATGATGAAAGTGATAAGTTTTTTGGGATTGGTAGGTTACGATCGTTAGTTTGTGAAGGGGTTCTCGACGTTAGCATTCCCTTTGACTAAATTGCTACGGAGAGGAGTGAAGTATGAATGGTCTAATAGATGTCAAGCTAGTTTTGATCAACTGAAAGGAATGCTTATAGAAGCTCCTGTGTTGGCTCAACCCATTTTTGGTAAGGAGTATATTATATAGTGATGAATCAAGAAATGGTTTGGGATGTGTTTTGATGTAGGATAGAAAAGTAGTTGTATATGCTTCTAGGTAATTAAAACCGCATGAACAGAACTACCCTACGCATGATCTTGAGCTTGCAGTGATAGTGTTTGTTTTGAAAATTTGGAGATGCTACTTTTATGGTGAAAAATGTAGGATCTTCACTGATTATAAGAGTTTGAAGTATCTGCTTACCCAGAAGGAACTTAATCTAAGACAACGGTGTTGGTTGGAATTGTTTAAAAACTATGACTGCAATATGGATTACCATCTGGGTAAGGCTAATGTCATGGCTAATGCCTTACGTCGAAAGACCATTTTTGCTTTGCCAGTGCAGTAGGTTGAATGGGGACTTGTATTTGATGGAGCTGTAATAGCTCAGTTGAAAGGTAAGTATACCTTGAAGCAAGAAATCTGTGATGCTCAGAGAGTTGATGATAAATTACAACAACTTATCTTGGCTACTCGAGAAGGCAAACAGCCTGATTTTTTCTGTGAAAGGAGTTGGTGATTTGTATTATAAAGATCGATTGTGTATGCCAACAAATGATGAATTGAAGAGAAAGTTATTGTTTGAGGCCCATAATACTGTCTTTACAGTGCATCCTGGTGGAAATAAGATGTATCAAAATCTAAAGCAGCATTACTAGTGGTCGGGTATGAAACGGGATATTATAGATTATGTATCCAAATGTTTTACATGTCAGCAAGTTAAAGCTGAGCATTAGGTTCCATTTGGTTTGTTACATCCTATATCGGTTCCTTAATAGAAATGAGATAACATTACCATGGATTTTTTCACTAGACTCCCTCTCACTCAAAGGAAGTATGACGCTGTATAGGTGATTGTAGATAAGTTCACCAAATTTGCTCACTTTCTACCTGTTTGCCCTGATTATTCATTGGATAGGCTTACCGACCTATATGTGAATGAGATAGTGAGGTCACATGGGGTGCCACTATCTATTATTTTGACTATGATCCTCGATTTACTTTAAGATTCTAGAAAAGTATGCAAAAGGCTTTGGGTACTCAAGTCAAATTCAATACTGCTTTGCATCCCCAGACAGATGGATAATTTGAACAAGTTATTTAGATATTGGAAGATATGGTTCGAGGTTGAGTGTTAGAATTCCCAAGAAGTTGGGATAACTATCTTTATCTTATGGAGTTTGGTTACAACAATAGTTATCAAACTAGTATTGACATGGAGCCTCATGAAGCCCTATATGGTAAGAGGTGTAGAACTCTAGTATGTTGGACTGAATTAAGTGAAAACAACATGATCAGGCCTGATATTGTGAAAGATACTGAAGAGAAAGTTCAAGTTATCTAACAAAGATTGAAGGATGACAGTGATAGGTAGAAGTCCTATACTGATTTAAAAAGAAAACAAATTGAGTATCAAGTTGGTGATAAGGTGTTTTTAAAAGTATCACCACCGAAACACATACATTGGTTTGGGAAGAAAGGTAAGCTTATTCCACAATACATTAGTCCATATGAGATTCTTAAGAGAGTTGGACTAGTAGCTTATCAATTAGCCCTTCCTGGAGAGTTGGCCAAGTTACATAATGTGTTTCATGTTTTGATGTTGAGAAGATATCAGTCAGATGATACTCATAAGATCCCTATACAAGAAATTCAAGTACAATCAGATTTGACTTATGAAGAAGGGCCTGTGTTTATTTTAGCCAGAGAAGTTCGATAACTCAAGAATAAGCAAATACCTTTGGTGAAAGTACTCTGGCAATACCATGGACTCAAGGAAGCAACATAGGAACCAGAATCAACCATGAGAGCTCAATATGCTCAGCTATTCGCATCAAGTATGAATTTTGAGGATGAAATTCTTTTAAGGGGGAGAGAAATGTAAGGCCCCAAATTATACCCTAGTTGAAATATTACATATTCATGAAGGTATATATGATAGGTGTTAAAATTGTGATATGACTGTAAGTTGTATACGTATTGAATTTTGGTTTAATCTTGAATTTTGGTTTAATGGATCATACTTAGTGAGTTGGAATTTATTGTTACCGTTAGAGAAGTGAGGTAATAAAATTTACATTTGGATTAGAAAAAGGTGGAAAGACAAGTTGGTACATGGAAAATTTGATGAGGAAGTCTATGAGTTAGTGACATTTGGCATAGCTAATGCATTAACATTTGGCATACTGGTTGAGTGACAAATGGCCTAATTTAATTGTGGCATTAGGCAACATGATAAGAAGATAAGTGGTTCACTCATATGTTTGCCATGTAGGTCACTAAATGGAAGGGCATGTATTCCTTCAAAGTTAGGACACCTTGCAAAGCAAGAGCTGAATCACTCTAGCTCATTTGGTGTTTCTGCTGCCTTCTCACTACTCTCACCACCAAAACCTCTTACTCCCTCTCAACTTCTAGAATTTTTTCTTAATTTTGGATCATCATCGTCACTTGAAATAATTACATGATCCTGCATCAAGAAAGCTACCTTATACAACCTTCTAAGTTGTTAGCATCTTGGTGCTAAGCTCATCTTACATCTACCTTGATTTTGAAAGTGTATTGATTACATAAAGTGCTGGTTTGATTAGTTCTTTGAAGTAGGAACTTGAAATTAAGGGAATTCTAAACTTGATAGCATGTATTAATACAAGTTCTATGATGATTGAATTGGCATGGAATATATGTTAGGATGAAGATAAATGAGTACTGGAAAATTGATCCTTGTATGACAAATTCTGTTTTAGTTTTGATGTATGAAAGATAATGATTGTGAGCTGCCTAATGAATGAATTTTGAATTGGTTTTGGACATGAGTTTGATAAGGTATTGGAGCATGAATAAGGTATAATTGAAGCGTAATTAAGGGTCTATATTGAAGGTGTATTGAATAGAAGTAAAGGAGGCAAGTTTTGGAAACCAAATGAAGGTTATGGGTGAGTGAACGTTTGACTCACTCATTCCATGAACGTGGGATTTATATGGCACCTTTCCACAGTCATGGGAAATGATTTGGAAGGGAAAAGGGTTGGTTTTGCATATTTATTGGACTATACAAGGTTAAGGCACTTTATAATGGTGTAATTGGAGTTGATTAAGGTGTAAAATTAACCTAGTTTGATATGGAATTAGTTAATTAAAGGTTGAATAAGGTTTGGATTGTTAATTGAGGTAATAACTTAAGGAAAGTGTTAGTTGATATCAAAGTGTCTAATTTTAAAACTTAAGAATTGTTAATGGAATGAAGCATACCTATGATTGCAAATATGGTTTGAAGAACATGAGTATTATGAATTAAGTACGAATGTTTGTGGGAACTTGAGTGATTATATGTAATGTGTATAACTTAATGCTTCATTATTGTATTGATGAAAATGCTTATGTTTATAAGTCATATTGAGTTGACTAAATGTGAGTGAATATGTTCAAGTTGAACAAAAAGGAATAAAGTCATATGTTTTGCAATATATCTTTGGCATGAAAATTATAAAATGTGATATGTTTTTTCTTAAAATTGTCAAGTCCTAATCGTGGGTAAATGGGCATGCCTATAAGGGTCTGTAGCTACTCCTGTGATACTAATGTGTCTGCTAATATTGACACTTTGGTGTCTCCTATTACTGAGATATAAGTCTCTCATGTTCTATGATACCAATCATAGGTATCTCCTATTCTGGTCTCGTTACCCACTTCTATAAAGAGGATTAGCAAGCTAACCTGTTTTGTATTCTGATATATGCTCAGTTCTGACACAAATTAAGTTCTGATCTGATACAAGCTAAATTATGTTCTGATACGAGTTATGATGTGGTCTAAAAAGAACAATATAAATTAAATTCTATTTAGACCAATTAGAGGCAAGCGCACCCTGTTGACAAGTAATATAAATCGGTAAGAACCAGATATCGTACCTAAGGGAAATTCCAACACGTAATACAATTAAATTAAACGATAAAAAATTACTCGAACGATTAAGAATTGATTGATTTGAAAATAAAATAAATTTAAGTAATCAAATCAAGGAAATATGAAAAATGCAAGGTATGAATCAAAACGACTAGATTTAATCAAATGACAAAAATCGGTTAAGGTATTAGATTTCAATTGAATTGGACACTAAAAATAAAATTGTAACAGTGGATTGATTTAGGAAATACTTCACTTAAGCAAGTCGAACCCAATGTT
>JAOQML010137403.1:0-16109 GCA_027568935.1 Erythroxylum urbanii | reverse complement strand
CTACTCTGAGACTGTGTCGACCAGATTGGCGAGAGAGGTCATGGCACACAGGTGGGTCAGCTGGGACTTCAGATTTTAGGATGACCTAGTTAGGAGTTGTATTTCTTCCTCTTTCATAGTATCTGTATTAGGGTTTCAGTATGTACAGACTGTAAATTTGATGTATAAACTATTTTTTTAGTAATAAAAAGAGGAAGAATTTGGTTTTAAAAATCTTGTGATTAACAGTTACAGCTTTAATTATTTAAATGTATGTGATGCCATGTGGGGTACTGTAGTGAGTGCACGTAGCGCTCCCTTATCTTAGGTTATGTATCAGAATGACCTACGAGCGTCCCGGTGCGTACTCTAGGGTAATGGGGTGTTACATATCCGATGACAATGGTATGCTGGATCAAACTTAATCTCTTAAATAGCATCATAAAGAAAATACAATACTTAAAAACCTCATCTCTTCATTTCATTCATAAAGTTTTCCATAGAAGACATTAAAAACCAATATATACCACCTTTATACACAAGTTCTACATGTCATATGTAAACTACTTAAAAAAAACTACAACTCCTCAAATGCCAGCTGATATCATTATCCAAAATGTTCTTCTAGAAGATCTTAAAAACTAAGCCTGATGTCTCGTACCTAAAAATATCAACATTGCAATTTGGTTGAGTTTTGCGAACTCAATGAGCGAACCATCATTAATGATCTCACTCCAAAACACACAAATATCATACAACCAACTAATTTCACAACATTTTCTAACACAATAAGACATAATGAATGTCATACATATCACATACATTCTTTCAAAACTTGAACAACCAAATCAATCACATTATCATGGCATATCACTTTAACATCATAGCTTCAGAAAAGATTTCACAAGCATATATTTCATAATCACAAATATACAAATGCAGAGGTATATGAGACTCTAGATTCCTTATTATTTGTTGTGACTGAGTGCCTTTTAGATATAGATACAGATACTAGCCTATTGGGCTCATTCAAATACAGAAATCACGGAGCAAAGCTCTACCTGTAGAATTTTGAGCTTAAAGCTATTTCAGATTGGCTACTCTGATCACAATGACTTTAACTTATCATGCATTTAATGAAATGCATCAGATAATAGAATATGCCATAAATAGTATTCACATATGATGCACAGATAAAATCTTATATTCGTCGGACCTCAATATGGCATTCAACTTTTATTGAGAATTCAGAAATCAATTAGAGTTTAGCAGCAAATAAATATCATTAAAATTTTAGATACAATAAGAACATTTCTAAAAAATTCTCAAATATCAAACTCCTCAAACCTTTAAAGTCTGAAATTTATGTACAGATCACAAACAGTTCAATAATTGGAAGTTGAATAGAATTAATCAATCAATCCTAGGAAGATCATCTAGGTTGACTAATAAATGCTCCCTTAAACTTATTGCCTTGAAGTACCAGTAATGTCTGGAAGCGGTCGCTAGACGTGCTCCTCTATATGCCGTCATATATATTTATATGTCACTCATGTGCATTTTTATAAGAATAATCAGTCATAAATACATTTATGAATGTATCATATATCATGCTTGTGCAATGACAATTTCTCAGGTATGTTTCTTTAATACTCTTCATAAACAATTTACAATACGTTCAAAATATTCTTTTAATCCTTAATACCTTTTTATTCACTTTAATTCCTTCATTCAACTTCAATTAAATTCATTTAAGAGCTCATTTAAACCTACATGCCTCATATGGTAACATCCTTACTTAAATTAGGTTGAAAGACATCCAAATAAAAACCCTTTTATAAAGCCTATTAGGTCGCAAGCTTGTAAGTGTATGATCACGACTTTCCTTATTTTTTGCAGAGTCATGATCGTGCAGATGTACGATTGCGACTTCCATCATTCTTCAGCAAAGTCGTGATCATGCAGATCCATGATCACGACCTGTTATGTTTTCTTCCTTCTTTCTTGTCATTTTTGACCTAGAAATAGAAGTCTTCAGGCAACACTTTCTTTTATAAAATGTTCCTATATGTCTTAACTTTCTAATGACATAAAATGCATACATTTTGGTTCAGTATCGTGCAAGCTATAATCAAAACACTCCATACTATTTCTTTTACCTTGACAAAACACAACTCTTAACTACAATCCAATTTTCAAGACTCTTAAGGATAGATTTCAAATTCAATTCCTTCATGATAAATGTATCTATATGACTCTAGTTTACTGTATCTATAAACTCCATCCAATTTAGATATTCACAGATCAAGTTATGTCCAAAATATAGACATATGTTTAGGAAAACAGTACATATAATGTACTCCAGCACAATTCTTTGTCAATGTTCTATTACTTCTCTATCATTTCTCTATCCTTTCATGTTGATGATTCAGTTATGCCTAAATTTTTAGTTCAGTAATCTCTACACACAATTCACAAGTTCATGAATAATAAATACATAAAAACAGAACCTAATTCATATTTTTACAAATCACATTTTATGCACTTCACTAATCGTAATTTAACTTCAATTATCACAATCCTTTATACACTTTCTGCACATTTTCTTCTGATTTAGCTCCTTCATCACTTTACTTATATCTCAGAAATTGCTTTTCCTTATACCACTTACACATGCATCCGTTTATCTTGCTACATCATTCACGCATGCTTCTATTTTCAAACGTGAAAACATCATTAAAAGTCATTTATATTACATAAAACTCAAAGCATAACTTACTTGTCTTAAGCTTTACTCTCTTCAGTAAAATTCCAAAAATAGGGAAAAAAGCAAATGAGAGATTTCAATGGATGGAAAAACACAAGGATTCAGCAATAATCAAAAACCTCAAATGGCTGAAGACTTTGCAAGATGTAATGTGGATAAGCCAATAACACAAAATAAGAAAAGATGGTTTTTTCGGTGATGAACAATAAGGAGAGAGTTTTGGTGAAGGTGATTTCGGTGAAAACACAAGAGAGCTGCAGAAATCTCCCTTGCCAAACACAAAAAACGTGACATAGGTGGCTTAACTTAGCTTTGCCACATGTCTCTTATGCATGTCTTGCATTTGCCATCATGTGAAGCTACCAAATGTCACTTATCTATTGGTCCACATATCACACATTAATTCGTCTAGTTGTCACACATTCACTAGTCCATTTGTCACACTTCTATTTGTCTTTTATTTCTATATTTTTCCTAGTCTAAAATACCCCAAATTTTTTATAATTTACAAAATATCCAAAAATTTGAAAATAATTCTAATACACACCAATTTAATTTTCAAGACAATTAATCCATAATTTAAACTTTAATCATATTAAGAATCACTTATACCCAAAAAATGTTAATGAACACATTACAATTATTTTCATGAGTGACAACATTATTCACGTGCATGTGCATGCCATATAATGTATGAAATGAACTTTTAAATTCTCAATAAACTCTTATATATAGTATCCTAGGGCTCTAACCCTAATAATGGGATAATGGGATGTTACACCAACATCCAGACATTGCCAGATCATTAAGGCAATAACTATTCTGGAGCATACCGTGAGTTAACCTAAATGTGTAAACTCAATTGTATGTGTTTCTGTTGAATTATATGTGTAAGATGGAATGTATGAACAATTGAATGATGAATGTCAAACTTAGATTTGAAGAATTTGATATATGATATGAGCGCATTGAATGAAAAGTACTGAAAGCATAATATGTCAATTAATACATCTCATTACATTGAAATGTATGATCAGTTAAAAGAGTTGTGATCAGAGTAGACAATATGTGAAAAAGAGCTTTAAGTTCAAGATTGTGCACAGAGAGCCACAGGCTCAGATAACAATGAGCCCGATATCCACAAGAGATATGGGACAATAAATTGGGTTGATCGGCACTCAGTCATAACAAAGCAAAATACAAATGGAGTCACATGTGCATTTGCATATACAACTTTACGTGTATTATATCAATGATTGAGATGAATTATTAGATTGTTTTCAAATAGTGAAATGAAATAATTAAATACATGTTTTACTTGTTGATATATGATATAATATGATGTGATATTCAATACATATTGTACTTGTTGATATATGATATAATATGATGTGATATTCAATGCTAGTTAATGTGTTATACTTGGTGAATTGGGTTACATAATTTTCTTTATGTTCTGACTTGAGTGAGCACATTCATGATGGTACACTCATTGAGTTCACAAACTCATCAAAATTTCAAAGTTAATTTTCAGGTTCAAATGAGATCTAGCTTATAAAGTGATTTAATACAGTTCTAATACGATTATTTCGAGGACAAAATCTAGTCGGTTGATACCTGTAAAGTCTAGGTAAACGTCATTTGATTAGCATTCCATGTTATGACACACATTGCCTTTAGTGTGTAGTTTTCTATTGTGAGATGTACTAGGATTGAGTTCAAAATTGTTGTGTATACTTGAATTTGGGATGTTAATGCCATATATGACTTATTATGATTGTGAAGGAATTAAGTATTTGGAATGCTTAAGTTATATTGATGCCTCAAATGTTGGAGTTATGTAAATATAGTGCCCTAGAAAGCAAGCATATTTACTTATAACTTAATTTTCTTCTAGTTACTTTTGTAATGAAAATATTTATTATTAATAAAACAAAAGAGTTTTGTTTTTATGAGCATTATATATCTAGTCATAAGGTATCAAGAATTTTTTGTAAGTAATATACATATACATAGAGATGTATGGTAAACATGTATATTATTAGAATCTAAATTAATTGATTCACAATTGAAAAATCAAGTTGGTCGCTTGATTATGGTTTAGACTGTAGAGTTGTGATTTATCTCCATGTAAGTAAAGGAGTTTATTTCAAGGGAATGATGAGTTTCATATTATGATAGTAGTTAACTATCGATAATAGCAACAATAAATGAAAATGGAATCACGTATGTTTTAATGAATAAAGTAGGTCGTTACTTTAATCTTAAAACATACATTTTAGCATTTGTTTATTATGGATCACAATCTTGATGGGTGGTGAACTCATATGTGTTTCATTATAATTCTTGATATGATCGTCATGGATTTTTACTGAGTATTAATCTAGTGTCTGCATGTTGGAGTTATTAATTGAAACATGTATTAGGGAACATTCACTCAAATAAGTAGTTTATAGTGATATCATCAGTTCTAGATGTTTTATGGAAATTGGTGATTAAACTGGTGCCAGGAGTTTGATGTACTAGCTACCTGTCAAGTTGTCAAGTCTGAACACCAAGATGAGATCTTGTGTGTTAATCACCATATAGAGTAAAACGGGAGATCTAGAAGGAAAAACAAATATAATGTCAAAATGGTAATTTTACCCTTTGTTGTTCGGATGGCTATAATAAGGTTCATAATTGGGTTTTCAATTGGACATCTTATTTGAAATATGTGTTCTCATAATATTTAGTAATTCAGGAGTTCAACTAATTGTCTTTAGTGGAATGACATTTAGTTAATAAGTCAAAATTAATTCTAATGAAATTAAATTAATTCTGGGCTCATTGGGGCTTGAATTATTTAAGTCCAATTAGATTCCCCACTTGGCTTCAAGGAAGGTTATCAAAGAATGCAAGAAAAATAAATGGTAGTTACCATAAAGAAAAATGAGACAGCTTGGACAGAATTGGACAAATTGGATTCAGACCAATAAGACCGAAACAATTTAGTTAAGAGTTAATTAAATTAGGTCTTAAGCCTATTATTAAATGTTGGGCTTACACTAATTAATTGTTAATTATAAGCCCAAATGATTTTTTATTATTGGGCTGGTTTTTATTAATTAGATTAATTGTTAAAAAAGAAGGAAAAAATGAATTCAACAAAGATGTAGAAATCGTTTATGTCTTTTATTAATAAAAGCATAATAGTGTTGTAGTGGATTGGGTGTTAATGTCATGCTTCTCTTCTTTTAACTATTTGATGGTTTTCAAAGATAGAAAAACGTATTGCTTTTCTTAGCATTAAAAAATGAATGAATGTGTGGCTTTTGGAAGCTTTCTCCACTCTCTCACAATACATTCGGTGAGGCTTTTATTACAATAATAAAAACATTATTATCAAAAGATAACGTTCAAGAATTGCATGGGAAAGGCTGGAGGTTTTTTTAGTGAGTAACGTGAGTTGTTTTGGACGCTTCTCTTTTCTCAAAACCAGCCAAAGGTAACTCTCTCATTCCATTGTTTCGGTTATAGTATAGAAAAATGCTTGGTTGTTGAACGTTATTATTATAAAAGAATTAAGGTTGCATTTTTGGTGACTCTCTCCAAGCTCTTTAAAACCATGAGCTATAGCAAATGAGAAGGTCTCATTTTTGCTCCACCAACCTGCCAAACTAAGCAAAAGGTTTGCTCTCTTTCATTTTTCTTCTCCTTTCCCACCAAAGGATCTCAATAACTAAGTTGTCCATAGAGAACAAGTGGTAGATCGGATTGCTTGAGGACACAGCAGCGAGGAGTCGATAATATTCTGATCTTGTTTTTATTATATTTATTTTTGTTATATTGTATCATGTATGGATTAAAGCATGTTGATTTCATGTTTACGCTTCCGCTATATTTTGATTTCGAAAAAAGTTTTGAAATCTACTGCTTTAGGCAAATCTTACATGTTTTATTTTCCGATCAAACAATTGGTATCAGAGCCAGGTTTATCATGCATGATTTTAGTTCCTATATATGATGCATTAGTTGGAAAATATTTTTTGTATGTTGCACATTTTTATTTGATAGAAATATATATGGTGTTTGTTTTGCTTTTTTGGTTGTCCATAGAATTTATATTTACCATGTAAGATTTTTTCATTTGGTTTGTACAAGGAGGGTGGTCTATCATCACCATGTTTCCTCCTTGGCCTGATTTTTTTTCTTATTTCAATTTTGTAATGTAAAAATTGATGTAATGATGAAAATGAAGTAGCCATGTATTGAAGAAATGAAGAGGTAATAGTTTCGATGTATCCTTTTATGTATTGACATAGTTTAGGTTTTGTGAAAACGAAAATGCTGGAATTTCATTTCAATGAATCAAGTTTCGATTTTTATGTAAAAACAAGTGCTGGATTTTTGTTTCAATGAATCAATTTTCAGTTTTTATGTACAAACAAGTTCTGGATTTTTTTCAATTAATCAAATTTTGGTTTTGATAAAGAAAACAAAGCACTGGTTTTGTTTTAATGGAACAATTTTCAGTTTTAATGAAAACAAGTACTGTTTTTTTAACGACAAAAATGTGGATTTATGAAAATCTAGTGCCGGATGTTTTGTTTTCAAAGTAACAAAATTCATTTTTATAAAATGCCATTACACATTTTTTACTAAAAGGGCCAGGTAATGTGAGCGAAGAGTTCGAAGTGAAAGATCCAAGTCCAAGAAGATTATTTTTGGAGTAAAAGCCTAGAATTTTTTTCATGTTCTAAGATGGACAATCAAAAGTGGCTTATTAGTTCGTGTGATGAATGGATAAATGAATGCAAATAATATGTGATATTATGTGATTGCATGTCATTTAGAAAATTGCCAACCTTAGGCTTTGCCATGCATTCATTATGTATGAGATATATAATAAAACAATATAGGATGGTTAATAAATTGCATCTAGACAAGATGATATTTAAAACTTAAAGTCCAAAAAGATTGAGTAGGAGAGGATGCTCATGTAAGAGTCCACGGTCTCTAAATGATGGCCCATTTGGATGTGGTAAAGTGTTATTCCCTACTGGAGGGCATGAATCCTAGATCTTGCATGGTTTGGGTCTCTTAAAAAATAAGTCAACTCATTGGTAGCAAATGTGACCTCCCAATGAGGCATGATTTACACTCAATATAGTTTATAAAATAACCTGCCCATCGGAGCTCTTTTGATAAATGTATGGACCAAATTATGACGCTTCTCAAAGAGTTAGGCATGAAGATGCTTGGTAACCTTTTGAGTAGGAGGGTCCTAGTTTTTCTTTTGATAGATAAGATGGCCCACCATCACTTAGTCTATTATAGATAAGAAAAATAACCATCGTATAAAGATTTATTTGTTTTTAAGTTTTATTAAATCTATCGTCATGCATACATGCATTATGATTTTATACAAAGTTCCAATATTGTTAACTAGTTTAGTTACTCTTTAATAATTTATATTTTCAGACATAATCACCTCAAAATGAATCCACTTACTTTGCTCTTGACAAATAACAAATTAGAAAATGGAGAGAATTTTAATGAATGGAGACATAACCTAGACATTGTTCTTCAATGTGAACGAATTTCATAGGTATTAACTGAAAATGAGCCTATACCTCTAGGTGCAAATTTAACCCCTAAGCAAGTCCAACAACATGAATGATGGCAGAATGCTGATAAGACTACTAAGTGTTATATTCTAACTTCTGTCAGTAGCATATTGCAAAAGCAAATTGGCTTGTATGAAACTACTAGTGCAATGGTTCATCACCTACATGAGATGTTTGGTGTGAGGATCATGTCCACAAGGGTGAAAGCTATCCAAACCTTTCACAATCTTAAATAAGAACCTGGTGAACCAGTGTGGGATTACATACTTTAGGTAATCTCTACGGTCACTGAGGCTGAGATGCTTGGGGTAGATATGGATACGGACACACAGATGATTATGATCATCAATAGCTCATACTCTTCTTTTTAGCAGTTTAAGTTAGACTATAGGCTCAACAACAAGGATTACACCTTGAGTGAGTTGATGAATACTCTCCAAAGTACAGAGGAGATATTAAATATCAAGACTTATGTGCCAGAAGCTAATGTAACATCTTCTTCTGAGTCTAAGCATAAGGGCAAGAAAAAGAAGAAGGGTTCAACGAAAAAGAAGGCCCAAACAGGGGTCAAGGCTAACCCATGAAAAAGAAGGCCAAAGAGAACATCAAAGGAAAGTGTTTCCATTGCGATAACATGGGCCACTGGAAAGGAAACTATCTAGTCTACTTTCTGTCCCTCAAAAGCAAATAAGATATGGGTTTCCTACGTTTGTTAGGAACTAGAAATGTGGCAGATTTAATCTAATTTTTTGATATTAGATTTATAAGCCACTAACTATGTTTGTAATTATTTGCTGGGGTTCCAACAAAGGAAAAGACTACCTAAAGGCCAGTTTCAAGTAATGATAGTAGATGGATCCTATGTTTTAGCAGAATCAGTGGGAGTAGTTACCTTGGACTTTACTAGTGGTTATAGGTTATATTTAGAGGATGTTTATTACATGCCAATGATTGTAAGGAACATGATTTCTATTTTTTGTTTAATAAAGTCTAGTTATTCCTTATATTTTGAAAATGTTGTTTCAATATATGAGAATAAGGATTTTATTTGTAATGCAACAATTAAACAGGGATTGTTCTTCATAGAACCTATGAAAGGCTCACTAAATACCACATAATTAATAAAACTAAAACATTTCAATAACTTGAGCATTAATTCAAAATATATGTGGCACTTAAGAATAGGTTATATCAATCAAAAAATACTTGACAGGTTAGTGAAGGATGGGACCCTGATAGGCTTAAATAATGATCCATTACTCACTTGTGAATCTTGTATTAAAGGAAAAATGACCAATGCCTCATTTCCTTCAAAAGGAAATGGATCTGAATCTACGTTAGACCTAGTACATATAGATGTGTGTGGGCCCATGAACATACACGCTAGAGGAGGTTATGAATATTTCATAACCTTTACAGATGATTACTCAAGACATGGTTATTTGTATTTGATGCATAAAAAGAGTGAATCCTTTGAAAAGTTTAAAGAATTCAAAGCCGAAGCTGAGAAATAGCTACGTAACCCATTAAAACAACTTCGATCAGATCAAGGTGATGAGTACTTATCTGGAGAGTTCCAGCAATATTTAATTGACATTGAAATTGTTTCTAACTTGTCAGCTCCTCGAACACCTCAATAGAATGGCTTAGCTGAGAGGAGGATTAAGACTCTATTAGAAATGGTAAGATCGATGATGTCCTATACTAGCCTTCTAGAATCGTTCTGGGGATATACCATACAAATGACAACATATCTTCTCAACTTTGCTCCATCCAAATCAGTGCCTAAAACACTTAGGGAGTTGTGGACTGGTCGAGTTCCTTTATTACGGCACTTGAGGACTTGGGGCTGTCCAGCCCATGTTCTAAGGCCTGAATCCACAATGATGGAACCAAGGTCAGCAGTACGTTTGTTTGTAGGATATCCTATAGGAACTCGAGGGTACTATTTTTACAGTCCTCTGGATAGGAAAGTATTTTTGTCAATAAATGCAACTTTCCTAGAGGAACAGTTTATGAAAAATCACAAAGGAAGAAATGAAGTATTACTCACAAAATTAGCTATTTCATCCAAACCAAGAGTTGATTTGGAAAAAGCATAACAAGATGTCGAAATGGATTCAAAAGTTGAATCGAAAGAGCAACCTGAACATCAAGTTATGCCTAGACAAGGTGGGAGGGTTGTGAGACAGCTAGATAGGTATCTTGGTCTAGGATAAGGCTTAATTGCCATCTCATACCAAAAAGAAACCGATCCCATTACGTATACACAGGCTATTAATATTGTTGATGTAGAAAAATGGCTCAAATGGAATCAAAAATATATTTCGTATATGCTAATGAAGTCTGAATCCTTGTAGATCTACCACCAGGTATAAAAGCCATACGGTGTAAATGGAACTACAAAAGGAAAAGAGGATCATATGGAAAAGTAAAGACCTTTAAAGCTAGATTGGTAGCTAAAGGCTATAGTCAAAAAGAGGGTATAGACTATAAGGAGACTTTTTCTCCAGTTGCCATGCTTAAGTCCATCAGGATTCTTTTGGCCATAGCAGCCTACTTTGATTATGAAATATGGAAAATGGAAGCCAAGAATGCATTTCTTAATGGGGATCTTGAAGAGACCATTTATATGGTCCAACGAGAAGGTTTTATTGAGCCAGGTAATAAGCATAATGTATGCAAATTGTAAAGGTCCATTTGTGGACTTAAGCAAGCAAGGTCTTGAAATACTAGGTTTGATAAGTCTATCAAAACCTATAGGTTCATACAAAACCTAGATGAGCCTTGTGTCTATAAAAGGATACAAGAAGGAAAGGTTATTTTTTTAATTCTGTATGTTAATGACATTCTGCTCATTGGGAATAATGTAGGAATGTTATCTATGGTTAAGGGATGGCTTAACGAATAGTTTTCAATGAAGGATTTATGAGAGGCTAACTATGTCCTAGGGATCAAACTTATAAAGGATCGTAAGAACAAACTGATAGCCTTGTATCAACTAAATTACATTAAGAACATACTCAATAAGTTTACAATGGAAGATTCCAAGAGGGGTTTCACACCTACTAGACAAGGAATCAAACCTTCAAAGGAGTAAGCACCCAAGACCCAAAAGGAGGACAAATGCATGCATAACATTCCATATGCTTCGGTAGTTAGAAGTTTAATGTATGCAATGCTTTACACTAGACCGGATATCTATTACGTAGTAGGACTGGTAAGCGGATTTCAGTCCAATCCAGGAATGGAGCATTGGACTACAGTTAAGCGCATACTGAAGTACCTTCGTAGGATGAAGAACTTAATACTTGTTCACTTTGGAAGTAATCTTATTCTGATAGGATATACAAATTATGATTTCCAATCAGATGTTGATTTAAGGAAATCAACTTTTGGCTCTATATTTGTTTTAGGAGGTGGAGCCATAGTCTGGAGGAGTATCAAGCAATCTTGTGTTATTAATTCAACTATGGAGGCTGAGTATGTTGCTACTTGTGAAGCAGCAAGGAAGTAGTCTGGCTTTACATGTTCGTAAATGATTTGGAGGTAGTTACAGAGGCAGAAAATGTTGGATCACCTATGGCCCGAGTATTCACAATACGCAGTGGAATGGACCATACTACATAACTATAAGTATAACCCAAAAATCACAACACATACGAAATTACCTCTTGGCGCAGATTGGTATTTCTTTTTTAGATCTGTAGACACTGCAGTGTGTGAACGTCCTCTACCGGTATCCACACGAGGATGAACGATCCAGGCAACGGCTAATATGTGCTAGCACATTCCAAAACACTTTGGAACGCCGCATAATTTTTCTCTCAGAAGAAGAACAAATAGGTAGGGCTAGATGGCAAGGGTTTTCGTATCTTCTGTAATGAGACATATGTTCTCTATTTATAGAAAAACCCTAATCCCTATTCCTATTAGGAATAAAAATGTCATAATCCTAAACCTATTAGGATTATGGAAGCCCAATAAGTTTTGGCCCATATTATATCTTATATAATAAAAGCCCAACAACTTAATTCAATCTAGCCCAACAAATATATCCACATATATTTATTTAGTGCCCAATAAATTAGGCCCATGAAAATAAGCCCATATCACATCACTCTCTAAGTGCGACCCTGTAGGCTCATTTGATGTTGGCAATGGGCTTGATCACACTTCAAGGCCCATAAGTCATAAGCAGCCTCTAGCAAGACATTATGATTACCCAAATCAAATGAGGATTGGTAATCTGATTTAACCTGTAACTATGGTTATAAACTCAGTCCCTTTGTAATATGATGTCAAGATTAATCACAAGGCATGGTATATGTCAACCTTTGATTTATCATAGTTTCCTGATTCCTAAGTTGACTGACTATAACAAATTACATTGATGACTCCTCATCAATTCATTTGATCACGGCCATACATTTCTTCAATCATACTTGTCCAGAGGCCCAAATGATATCTCTCTTATTTAAGAGAGGTACAAATCCCATCTACGTCATTCATATCGCTCCGCATGATCCATTTAATGTCCAACATATGACTACTTGTTATCCTGTTAAAGATAACTTAGTCTAATGTCAAAACACTGAATTTCTTATGTAGGGAACCATGATGACTTCAGGTCAAAGGACTAAAGTCAAACCAAATTGCGAATCACTAATGACATGAAACCATGTAGTGTTCTCTGTGTGGGTCGGTCCAATATATTTTCTCTAATATATATCTATATTTTTGATTTGATAACTCATATCCATGATCCGTAAAACTTGATCACCAATCAGAACATATACTAGTCTTAATTCATTATTGTTCCACCAATAAACTAAGGACAATTTAGAATAGTATTATAATGCTTATGGTTTTACTATCAAGTCATATACTTGATGACGTAAGTCTAATACTATTTATGGAATGTAAATCACATTACATAAATAATATACATGCATATTTAAAGGAATAACTCATAATATATTATTAATAAGTAAGAATGTCAGTACAAAATCACATATGACTATTGGCCTAGGGTACACTACTAACAATCTTCCACTTGCACTAGGCCTAATTAGTCAAATATCTAATACCCGTGGACCTCATATTACTGTCATGCTTAGGCTGTGGAAGAGGTTTAGTAACTGGATCGGCAATGTTGTCATTTGTACCCACTTTGCATATCTTCACATCTCCTCTCCCAATGATCTCTTTAATCAGATGGAAATGTCTGAGTATGTGTTTGGATCTATGATGTGAGTTTGGTTCCTAAGCCTGTGCTATAGCCCCATTATTATTATAATAAAGGTCCATAGGACTTGCAATACTAGGAATAACTTCTTGATCCATACAGCTTCCTTAGCTGCATCTGAGGCAGCAATGTACTCACCTTCAGTTGTAGAATCAGCAATAGTGTCTTGCTTTGAACTCTTCCAACTCACTACACCTCCATTCAAACAAAACACAAACCCTGATGGCAATCTAAAATCATCTATGTCAGACTGAAAACCAGCATCAGTGTAACCATTTACAACTAGCTCTCCTTCAAGTCCTCCATAGACTAGGAATATATCTTTAGTTCTTTTTAAGTACATAAGGATATTCTTAACTGCTATCCAGTGACTCTCACCATAACTAGATTGGTATCTACTTGTTATACTCAAAGCATAAGAGACATCCGGTCGAGTGCATAACATGGCATACATGATAGATCCAATTGTAGATGCATATGGAATCTTACTTATACGCTCAAACTCTTTACCTGAAGTAGGACAGTCCTTCTTAGAAAGCTTGATTCCATGTGACATAGGCAAGAAACCTCTCTTGGAATCTTGCATACTGAACCATTTTAGTACCTTATCTATGTATGTACTCTAACTTAGGCCTATAAGCTTTATTGATCTATCTTTATAGATCTTAATTCCTAAAACATAGGCAGCCTCACCTAAGTCTTTTGTTGAGAAACGTTTCTTTAACCAAATCTTAACACTCTGTAAGGTCAGAATATCATTTCCAATGAGCAATATGTAATCAACATATAAAGCTAGGAAGACAACAACACTCCCACTAACCTTTTTGTAAACATAAGGTTCATCTTCATTCCTGATCAATTCAAACTCTTTGACAACTTCATCAAAACAAAGATTCCAGCTTCTTGATGCTTGCTTCAATCCATAAATGGATCTTTGAAGCTTGCAAACCTTTTTATAATTATTAGGATGGACGAAACCCTTAGGTTGTATCATATATACATCCTCAAGAAAACTTCCATTAAGGAAAGCTATTTTGACATCCATTTGCAATATCTCATAATCATAGTATGCGACTATAGCAATAAGAATTCTAATGGATTTGATCATGACTACTGAAGAAAATGTTTCATCATAATCAATTCCATGAACTTATCGATAACCTTTAGCAACAAGTCTTACTTTATAAGTGTGCACATTTCCATCCATGTTAAGTTTCTTTTTGAAAACCCACTTACATCTAATGGTTTTCAAGCCATCAGATGGATCCATCAAAGTCCAAACTTGATTGTTATACATGGATTGCATCTCTACTTTCATGACTTTTAACCATTTAGCAGATTCTGTACTTTTCATAGCTTCTTGATAGGTTGTGGGCTCATTATGATCAATGAGCATCACATTATCATCATCGGTAATGAGAAATCCATATCTCTTGGGCCCATGACGAATCCTATCAGATTTACGTAGGCCTTGTGTTGTTGAAGGCTGCTCATCAACAAATCGTGAGCTTGCTCCAATGTCCTTCTCAGGCTCAATGTCATTTTGTGAAGCTTGAATTTTTTCAAGTTGTATTTTACTCCCACTGTTTCCTTTGAAAATAAATTCCTTTTCTATGAAAAGATCATTTCGAGCAACAAACACTTTATTCTCTGATGGGATGTAAAAGTAATATCCTTTAGTTTCCTTAGGATATCCCACAAATAAACATTTTTCAGATTTGGGTGCCAACTTATCGGTAGTAGGATGCTTCACGTAAGCCTCACAACCCCAAATCTTTAGAAAAGATAGATTAGGACGCTTCCCAGTCTGCAACTCATAAGGTGTCTTTTCTATATCCTTTGAAGGAATACGGTTTAGTATGAATGTTGCAGTTTCTAAAGCATAACCCCAGAAAGATTTTGGAAGATCAGTTTGACTCATCATTGATCAAACCATATCTAATAGAGTTCAATTTCTCCTTTCAGAAACATCATTCCATTAAGGAGTTCCTAGAGGAGTCAATTGTGAAACGATTCCACAATCCTTAAGATAATCATCAATTCCTGGCTTAAGTATTCACCTCCTCGATCAGATCGAAGGATTTTAATTATCTTGCGAAGCTGATTTTGTACTTTATTCTTATACTCTTTGAACTTTTCAAAAGATTTAGATTTGTGTTTCATTAAATAGACATAGCCATATCTACTGAAATCATCTGAAAAAGAAATGAAATGCAAATAACCTCCTCTCGTTGATATGCTAAAAGGACCACATACATCAGTATGTATAAGGCCTAATAGCTCATTGGACCTTTCCCCTTTACCTGTAAAGGGGGCCTTTGTCATCTTACCCAGTAAACAAGAATCACATGTGTCAAAAGACTCAAAAGAATTAATAAATCCATCTTGATGGAGTTTTGAGATGCGTTTTTCATTTACATGGCCTAAGCGACAATGCCAAAGATAGGTTGGGTTCAAATCGTTAGATTTAAACTTCTTGGTATTTATGTTATAGATGGACTCATTT
>JAOQML010137373.1:0-16114 GCA_027568935.1 Erythroxylum urbanii | reverse complement strand
TCCAAATCGGAGTTAAGAGCAACAAGTTATAACAGTTTAGGTTTAAGTAGTTGGATTCCGGCAAGTGGGTTCTAACACTGTTTTTCCCCCTAAGGTGACTAGCGATTGTGCCAAAGGGTTATTTTTCCATCGAAGGTGCCTAGAGACCATGCCAACTGGTTGTTTTACCCACTAAAGGTGCCCAATGGGTTGTTCTGCCCACCGAAGGTGTCTGACGACCATGCCAACGGGTTGTTTTACCTACCGATGGTAATTAACGACCATGCCAATTGACTGTTTTGACCATCGAAGGTGTGCCAATAGGCTATTTTTACCACCAAAGGTGTCTAGCGACCATGTCAATGGGCTGTTTCGGCCACTGAAAGTGCACAATGGGCTATTTTGCCCACCAAAGGCACTTAGCCACCTTGTCAATAGGCTGTTTTGCCCACCGATGGTGCCTTGCAACCATGCGATTAGGTTGTTTTACCCACCTAGGCTGCCTAGCGACCATTCCAACTGGTTGTTTTGCTCTCTGGATATGCCTAGCGATCGTGTCAATGGGCTGTTTTGCCCACCTAAGGTACCTAGCGACTGTGCAATGAGCTGTTTTGCCCATTGAGCATGCCTAGCGACTGTGCTAATAGGCTATTTTTCCATAGAAGGTGACTAGTGATCGTGCCAACGGGTTGTTTTCCCACCAAAGGTGACTAGCGGCCATTCCAATGGGCTATTTTCCCCCTAAGTCGACTTGAAATCATTCAAACGGGTTGTTTTACCCACCGAAGGTGCCTAGCAATTGTGCCAACTGGTTGTTTTCCCACCGAGGGTGTCTAGCGACCATGCCAACGGGTTGTTTTCCCAATAAAGGTGACTAGCGACCGTTCCAACGGGTAGTTTTCCCCTCTCAGTTGTCTTGCAATCTTTCCAACAGGCTATTTTACCCACCGAAGGTGTCTAGCAACCATGCCATTGGGTTGTTTTGCCCACTGAGGGTGCCTAACGATCGTGTCATTGGGTTGTTTTGCCCTTCAGATGTGCCTAGCGATCATGTCAATGGACTGTTTTGGCCACCTAAGGTGCCTAACGACCATGCCAATGAGCTTTTTTGTCCCTTGAGGGTGCCTAGCGACCATGTTAACTAGCTATTATGCTCATAGAACGTGCCTGGTGACCATGCCAATGGGCTATTTTGCCTATCGAAGGTGCCTAATAATCATTCTAACGGGCTGTTTTAGCCATGGCAAGTGCCCAATGGGATTTTTTACCTACCGGTAGTGCTTAGCAATCGTTCCAACGAACTATTTTGCCCTCTAAACATGTGCCAACGGGCTTTTTTCCCATCAAAACTACCTAGCAACTGTCCGGCAACCTATTTTGCCCACCAAAGATGCCCAATGTGCTGTTTTTCCCAATGAAGGCACCTAGTGACCATGCCAATGGATTGTTTTGCCAAGAGAAGGTGACTAGCGATTGTTCCAACGTGCTGTTTTCCCACCAGAGGTGACTAGTAACTGTTCCAATGGGCTCTTTTCCCACCGAAGGTGACTAGTGACCATTCCAACGGGCTTTCTTCCCACCAAACGTGGCTGGTGAATGTGCCAAAGGGTTATTTTACCCACTGTAGGTGCCTAGCTACTGTGCCAACAGGCTATTTTGTCCACCAAAGGGGACTAGAGATTGCTCCAAGAAGCTATTTTCACTCCGAAGGTGACTAGTGACCATGCCAACAGGCAGTTTTCCCATCAAAGGTGACTAGCGGCCAATCTAATGGGTTGTTTTCCCCTAAGTTGACTTGCGGTGATTCCAACAGGCTGTTTACCCATTGAAGGTTCCCAAGGGGTTGTTTTTCCTGCCATAGGTCCCTAGTGATCGTGCCAACGGGCCTTTTTACGTATCGAAGGCATGCAAACCTACTGTTTTGTCCATCAAAGGTACACCAACGTGCTATTTTTCCACCGATTGTGCCTAACGACCATGCCAACGGACTGTTTTGTCCTTCTAAGTTGCCTAATGCCCATGTCAATGAGTTGTTTTGCCTACTGAAGTTGCCCAACTGGCTGTTTTTCTCACCAAAGGTGCCCGGTAAATGTGCCAAAGAGTTATTTTTCCCATTGAAGGTCCCTAGCAACCGTGCGAATGGGCTGTTTTACCCACCAAAGGTACCTAGCGACTTTTCCAACAGGCTGTTTGGCCCATCGAAGGTACCTACTGATCATTGCCCATCGAGGGTTCCTACTGATCGTACCAACAGATAGTTTTGCGTATAAAGGGTGCCTAGCAACTATGCCAATAGGATGTTTTTCCACTGAAGGTGACTAGCGACCATTCCAATGGGCTCTTTTCCCTCTGAAGATGACTAGCAACCATTCCAACGAGCTATTTTCCCACTAAAGATGCCAAATGGTTGTTTTCCACCAAAGGTGCCTAGAGAACGTGCCAAAGTGTTGTTTTGCCCACCGTAGGTGCCTAGCTACAGTACCAACAGGCTGTTTTTCCAATCGAGGGTGCGTAGCAACCGTGCCAACGGGCTATTTTACCTACCGAAGGTGACTAGAGACTGTGCCAAGGTTCCCAACGGGCTATTTTTACACTAAAGATGCCTAGTGAACTTGCCAACGGGCTATTTGTCCCACCGTAGGTGCCTAGCAATCGTGCCAACGAGCTTTTTTACCCTCTAAAGGCATGCAAACGTGCTATTTTGCCCACCAAAGGTACACCAACGTGCTACTTTTTCCACCAAATATGCCTAGCGACTGTACGAACGGACTGTTTTCCCTACCAAAGGTGTGCCAATTGGCTGTTTTTCCCAACAAAGGTGCCTTGAGACTATTCCAATGGGCTATTTTCCCCTCGAAGGTGACTAGAGATTGTGCGAATGGCTTGTTTTCCCATTAAAGGTGCCTAGAGACCATGCCAACGAACTGTTTTCCCATTGAAGGTGGCTAGTGACCGTGCCAACGGGCTGTTTTCCCATTGAAGGCCACTAACTACCAATCCAATGGGTTGTTTACCCGCTAAGTTGACTTGTGGTCATTCCAATGGGCTATTTTCCCATCGAAGGTTCCCAAGGGGTTGTTTTTCCCACCGTAGGTCCCTAGCCACCGTCCTACCGAAGGCATGTAAACTTGCTGTTTTGCCCACCGAAGGTGCACCAATGTGCTATTTTTTCCACCGAATGTGCCTAACGACCATGCCAATGGGCTGTTTTGTCCTCCGAAGTTGCCTAGTGTCCATGCCAAAGTACTGTTTTGCCCACCAAGGCTAAACGACAGTGTCAAGGGGAGGTTTTGCCCACCGAAGTTGCCCAACTAACTTTTTTCTCACCAAAGGTGCCTGGCGAACGTGTCAAAGAGCTATTTTTCCCATCTAAGGTGCCTAGCAACTATGCGAACGGGCTATTTTGCCCACTGAAGGTACCTAGTGACTTTTCCAACGAGCTGTTTAGCCCACCGAAGGTACCTAGCAACTTTTCCAACGAGCTGTTTTGCCTATCGAGGGTGTCTAGTGATCGTACCAATGGGTAGTTTTGCCTATAGAGGGCATCTAACAACTATGCCAACGGGATGTTTTTCCCACTGAAGGTGCCTAGTGACTGTGCCAATGGGTTGTTTTACCCACCGAAGGTGCCCAGTGGGCTAGTTTGCCCTCCGTTGGTGCCTAGCGACCGTACCAATGGGGTATTTTGCACATTGAAGGTGTGCCAATGGGATTTTTTCCTACTAAAGCCAATGGGCCCTTTTCCACCTAATCTGCCTAATGATCATGCCAACGGACTGTTTTTCCCACACAAGGTGTGCCAACGGGCTGTTTCACCAACCAAATGTGCCTAATGGTTTGTTTTCCCCACAGAAGGTGCCTAGCTATTAGACCCTTAACCTTCGGAGCACTTCTCAGCAACCTTCAATGAGGAGCCTTAGGGGGGAGGTTCGCTAGATTCCACACATGAGGGAGGCATCCGAAAATACTAAGGCAAATATGGGCGAGTGTGATCAGACTTGGTGTGAATTTTGGTAGAGTCTCGAACCTAGTGAAGATTGACTCAGCTCAGGCTAAGGACTTGACGGACTAAAGACTTAGTCTATACTCGGATGCATAGACCTCGACTAATGGACTTGCTGTGGGAAGCATTGGATCAGGCCAACATGCTATATAGGTTTTGGCGAGATCACATTACATCATCAGTGGATAGTCGTGCAGAGATCTTGGATGATGTGGCAATGAGGAGGAGTTAGAGTTACAGTGGAACACAACATCTGAATGTAACTTGACTTCCAAGTCAGGATGTCTATTTGTAGCTCATTCGAGCTTTGCTCTCAATTCATTCAGAGAGAGAGCACTCCTTGTATTCTTTTAAGGGAAAGTAATATAAAGGTTGGTTTAACCGTATCTTTTTTATTCCTTTGTTGCCTATCTTTTCTTATTGGTTTCTTAAGCGTTGTTTCTTTGAGTGTGCGAGCGAAACACTTCGAGGGTTGTTTAGGGATGAGTCTTGCTTAAACAGACCTTAGTGAGACTGTCGTGTAAAAGGAATTGGCGATAGAATTCGATGAAAGTTCGAGTCCTAAGGTGACCTTTGTATCAACTGGTATTAGAACCAAATTTCAAGATGACAGTAGGCAACTTGGCAGAGCGAGTGACTAGGATGGAACCACTTATTGGGTCAATTCCTTAAGGGGTGGAAGAGGTCACATCTCATAATACTCGGTTCGAGATGTTGGAAGCGTGGATCCAACAGTTGCAGTAACAGATGGCGGATATGTTGAAGTCATAGGAGGAGGCTCAGTTGGAGATCACTGTGCTAAGGCGTGCCGTCGCAACTCTAGATGTTGAGTGGGTTGAAAACTCCACACCACAACTTTCCTCTGTGAAGGTACGTGAACTTAGGGTATTCGAAGGCGTGCGAGACACTAAGGTGTTGGAGAATTTCTTGTGGGATATGGAGTAGTACTTTGCAAGTCATAGGGTACCATATATTGAGAAGGTCAATGTGACAGCTAAGTACTTGGATAGAGATGCCAAGCTCTTGTGGAGAACGAGGACCTCTGTGGAGATCAGTGAGGGTAGAACTCCCATGGAATTATGGGTGCAATGAAGAAGGAGCTCAAGGATCAGTTCCTTCCCATCAATACTTTTTGGCTCGCAAAAGATGCCTTGAAAAAGCTCAAGCAGGATGGATCGGTAAGAGATTATGTGAAACCTTTTAGTTTTCTAATGCTGGATATTAAGAATATGTCAGATGAGGACAAGCTCTTCAATTTCCAATCTGGGTTACAACTATGGGCTCAAATGGAGTTATGAAGGCAAAATATGAAGGACGTGGTTGGTGCAATCATAGCTGCCGATGCCTTTGTGGATTTTGGAATGGTGAAAGACTTTAAGGTGAACTCCTCAAATTCTTCTAAGGCCAAAGGCCACGCCCAATAGGAGAAGACTGAGGGGAATAAGAAGAATAAAGACTCTAATAAGGGGGATTCAAGGGCAATGGTAAGCAGAATGGTGGCTCTAATAACGGGGAGACGTCTTTGAAGAAGGGCAAGATTACTAGTATGCAGAGGTCCACACTTTGCCAGAGAGTGCCTAAGGAAAAAGAATTTTGAATGCCCTAATTGCCAAAAAAGACGGTGAATCTTCGGAAGAAGCGACATTAAATTTGATCACCTTGCTTAATGCGGTTAGTACTGAGTCAGTTCCCTTTAATAAACTAATGTATATGGGTTTACAAGTTGAGGAGAAAGACGTGACCGCGATGGTGGATACAGGTGTGACCTATAGTTTCCTAAGGGAAAAAATGGTTTAGAAGTTGGGCATAAGGGTGTCCAATGCCCCGATGAAGATTAAAAGTCCTGCAGGTAAGGCACAAGTAGTGGCAAGAATTGCTTACAACGTTCCAGTCCAAATTGGAAATTAGCGTGCTAAGATAAACTTTATTATCATACCATTTGAGGATTTTGAGATGATATTGGGGGTCGATTTCCTCAAAACAGCAAAGGTAGTGATGTATCCGAGTTTGGGAGGTACGATGCTAGCACAAGATCAAAATTCCTTCTACGTGAATTATTATAGGTTTGATGGTGGAACAACGAATACTACAACTTCGGTAGGACATGTTTCGACCATGAGCATTGAGAAAGGGTTGAAGAAAGGTATAGAGACCTATCTCACTGCCATGTAGGGATCAGTGAAGACCATGCGATGGAAGTCCCTGATGTGGTTGCAAGTTTTTTGAGGGAGTTTCGGGAGGTGATGCCGAAAAAGTTACTAAAGATTCTTCCCCCTCATCGTGAGGTAGATCATAGGATCGAGTTGGTTCCTAGAGCGATCCCACCTATACGTGCCCCATATAAGATGTCCCTGATGGAATTGGTGAAACTTCAGAAACAATTTGGTGAGTTGTTGGAGGCAGGTTTCATACAACTGTCTAAAGCCCGGTACTGGGCCCTGTATTGTTTCAGAAAAAGTAAGACGATACACTTAGGATGTGTGTGGACTATCGAGCACTGAACAAGGTAACGATCAAGAACAAGTATCCGATACCTTTGGTTTAGGATTTGATGGACAAGTTGTCAAGGGCTGAAGTGTTCACTAAGTTGGATCTTCAGAGTGGGTATTGACAAGTGCTAATAGCTGAGGGTGATGAGCAGAAGACAACCTGAGTAACTAGATACGGATCCTACAAATTTTTACTTATGTCGTTTGGATTAACTAATGCCCCTGCTACATTTTGCAACCTTAAGAATGATGTGTTGTACAATTTCTTAGATGAGTTTGTAGTTGTGTACTTAGACGCCATCATGGTATATAGCATTAACATGGCAGAACACATAGAACACCTTGAGGCGAGTGTTCAAACGACTGAGGCAACACAAGTTCTACGTGAAAATGGAGAAGTGTGAGTTTGCCTAGTTGGAGATCAGATTCTTAGGTCACGTTGTAAGCAAGGGTCAGGTCCAAATGGATCCGAGAAATGTGAAACTGATAGTTGAGTGGCAGGCCCCCATGACAGTATGAGAATTGCGGAGTTTTCTCATCCTGGAGAACTACTATAGGTGGTTCATCGTGGGATACCCTAAGAAAGCGACGCCATTGATGGACTTGCTAAAGAAGAAGTAAGAGTGGTGTTGGTCAAGTGCATGTGCAGAGGCATTCGAGAAACTTAAAGTCGCTATCTCAATGAAATCGGTGTTGAAGCTGCCCATGTTCAATCTTCCATTTGAGGTACATATTGATGCGTTGAACAAAGCCATTGGTGGAGTCCTTGTAAAGGAGGGTCATATGGTAGCATTTGAGAGCCGAAAGCTCAATAGTGCAGAGCAGCATTACTCTACACATAAGAAGGAGATGCTTGCAGTGGTACATTGCCTTAAGATGTGGCGAGTATATTTACTGGGAACTAGGTTCTTTGTCCAAACAAATAATGTTGTTAACATATTTTTCAGGACCTACAGGATGTTATCCACAAAACAAGCCCGGTGATAGGAGTTTCTTGCTGAGTATTACTTTGTATGGGAGCATAAACCGAGGAGGCACAATAACGTTGCAGACGCCTTGAGAAGGAAGGAGGTATTTGTGGTCCTTTATTCAATAATAAGGGTAGACTCTAATCTGTTGGACCAAATCAAGGCGGCGGCTCCACTAGACACCATGTACTGTAAGTTGATTTCTTAAGTGAATGAAGGTGTTGTACACAGGTTTTGGCTCTACGATAATAGGCTTTTAATGACTAAGAGTAGCCAAGTTTATGTGTCAAGCTTTGGTGGATTGTGGAAACAATTATTGAAGGAGATGCATGACTCGTAGTGGGCTGGTCACCCAGGAGTCCAATGGATGCTAGCGCTCCTATCTCATTCCTACTTTTGGCTAAAGATGGAGAATGACGTGGAATGTTATATTAATACATGCCTCATGTGTTAGATGGATAAGCCGGACAGAAAGAAGGAAGCCAGTTTGCTACAACCCTTATCCATCCTTGAAATACTATGGATGTCAGTTTCAATGGATTTCATTAATGGGTTTCCAAAGGTAGAAAACATAGCATCAATCATGGTTGTGGTTGACAGATTCTCCAAGTATGAGATATTCATGCTAACTTTTGTGACTTGTCCCTCGGATGTTATGGTTGAGTTGTTCTACAAGAACTTGGTCAAGTATTTCAGTATTCCAGCAGATATTATGAGTGACCGAGACGCTAAATTTACAAGCCGATTCTAGACATCCCTTTTTAATAAGATGGGTTACGATTTGAAGTTTTTAACGGCAAATCACCCACAGACTAGTGGCCAAATAGAAAGAATCAACAGTTTGTTAGAGGAGTACCTATGGCATTATGTAAATTCAACCAATTAGACAAGCCAACCTAATTGGTTGAATTTACTGGACATTGCACAGTTTTGTTATAACTTGCACAGATCTTGGGCTAAGGAGAAAAGTCCTTTTGAGATTGTGTTGGGACAATAGTCTCTCACTCCACTAAAGACTGCTCAACAAAGGATAGGTGGAAAATGTTCCGCGGCGTATAAGTTTGTGATAGAGAAATAGGAATTATTGGATGAGGTGAGGGGAAGTCTTTGGAAAGCTTCTCGACGGATGAAGAAGCCAGCAGATCTTCAAAGGAGATCGTTAGAGTTTGACATGTGAGATAAAGTTTTGTTGAAACTAACCCCACATATTTCGAAGAGGATCGCAAGTAAGCAGGTTCATAGGGGTTTAGTGCTGAAGTACAATGGACCATTTGAAGTGCTGCAAAAAGTGGGGAACATGACATACAAATTGAAGTTCTCCGAATGATTAAAGGTACACCCTACTTTTTATGTTAGTTTTCTCAATCTTTACTATGTGGATGCATCAGATCTGAATAGGAGTCAGGTGAAGCGAGCGCTATCAATTATGAGAAAATTGTTTAAGGATTAAGTGGAGAAGATCCTAGATCATTGGATAATGGGTCAACATAAGAAGAACTAACAGATCGAATTCTTAATTCTGTGGAAAGGTAAACCTTTCGTGGAAGCTACGTGGTAGAAAGATACGACCTTGTGGCAATTAAAAGACTAGGTAAATGCCTACCTTCAGACTAATTCGACGAGGGTGTCGAATCCATCTGGTGGGGATGATTTGTTAGACCCTTAAGCTTTGGAGCACTTCTTAGTGACCTTCAATGAGTAGCCTTAAGGGGAGGTTCACTAGATTCCATGCATAAGGGAGGCATACGAAAATACTAAGGCAAATGTGGGTGAGTGTGATCAGACTTGGTGTGAATTTTGGTACATTCTTAGACCTAGTAAAGTTTGACTAGGCCCAGGCTAAGGACTTAGTCTATGCTCGAATGGATGGACTATAACAAACAAAATTGTTTTGGAAAGCATTGGATCAGGCTAGTGTGCTATATGGGTTTTAGTGAGATTACATTACATCATCAACGAATAAAGATTGTGAGGAGATTTTGGATGATGTGTCGATGATGAAGAGTTAGAGTTATAGTGGAACACAACATCTGAAGATGTTAGAGATTTTCGAGGATAAGGATGCTAGTTTTTAAGTTGAATCTAAACTCTATCTTTCTATTATCTTATAGATTCTATCTTATCAGTTAGAGTCCTTTTTAGATGGGGGTGTCATCTAATTGGACCACCTGATGTAATCTGATAGAGATAGACGTGATCTTAGCACAATCTTCAGCAGTTGAATTTGAATGGGATTCTTAATATAACTTGACTTCCAAGTCAGGATGCCTATATATAGCTTATTCCAGCTTTACTCTCAATTCATTCAGAGAGAGAGCATTCCTTGTATTCTTTTGAGGGAAAGTAATGTAAAGGTTGGTTAAGTCATATCCCTATTGTTCCTTTGTTGCCTATCTTTTCTTATTGCTTGCTTAAGCATTGTTTCTTCAAGTGTACAAGCAAAACACTTTGAGGGTTATTGAGGGCTGAGTCTTGCTTAAACGGACCTAAGTGAGAATGTCGTACAAAGGGAATTGGAGATAGAATTCGGTGAAAGTTTAAGTCCCAAGGTGACCTTTGTATCACTAACCACAGTGCCAACGGGCTATTTTGTCATCCGAAGTTGCCTAGTGACCATGTCAAAGGGTTGTTTTACCCACCAAGGGTGCCTAGCGATCATGCCAATGGGCTATTTTGCCCATCAAAGTTGCCTAATTGACTGTTTTTCTCACCAAAGATGCCTAGTGAACGTGCCAACTAGCTATTTTGCCCACCGAAGGTGCCTAGCAACTGTGCAAATGAGCTATTTTACCCACCAATAATGCGTAACAACTGTGCCAATGGGATATTTTGCCCACTGAGGGTGCCTAGTAATCATACCAACAGGTAGTTTTACCCACTGAGGGTGCCTAGCAACTGTGCCAACGTGCTGTTTTGCCTACCAAAGGTGCCTAACATCTATGCCAGCAGGATGTTTTACCCATCGAAGGTGCCCAATGGGTTGTTTTGCCCTCTGATTATGCCTAGCGACTACACCAATAGGCTGTTTTTCACACTGAAGGTGTGCCAATGGGTTGTTTTTCCTACCAAAGCCAATGGGCCCATTTTGCACGTAATCTTTGTAGTGACCGTACCAACAGACTGTTTTGCCCACCGAAGGTGTGCGAATGGGCTATTTTCCTATTGAAGTTTCCTACCAAACATGCCAATGGGCTATTTTACATACCAAAGGTGCCTAGCAACCGTGCCAATGGGTTATTTTGCCCACCGAAGGTGCCCAACAGGTTGTTTTGCCTACCAAAGGTAACTAGCAGCCATGCCAATCGGTTGTTTTCCCCACTGATGATACCGAGCGACCGTGCCAATAGACTGTTTTGTCTACAAAAGTTACTTAGTGACTGTGTCAACGGGCTATTTTGCCCACAAAAGTTACTTAGTGACCGTGTCAATGAGCTATTTCACCCATTGAAGGTGTCCAACGGGTTGTTCTCCCACTGAAGGTGCCTAACGACCATGCCAACAGGTTGTTTTGCCCACCGAGGGTGCTTAATGATCATGTCAAAGGGTTGTTTTGCTCGTCGAAAGTGCCCAACTGGCTGTTTTTCCTACCAAAGATAACTAGCGATCGTGCCAAAAGGTTATTTTACAAATCGAAAGTGCCCAACGGGCTATTTTTCCAATGAATGTACTAAGCAATAGTGCCAACGGGATGTTTTGTCACCAAAGGTGCCCAATGGGCTATTTTGTCCACCAAAGTAACTAGTAATAAACCCAGCTGGTTGTTTTGCCCACTGATGGTCCCTAACTATAGTGCCAATGGACTATTTTGCCCATCGAAGGTGTGCTAACGGGTTATTTTTCACATCGAAGGTGCCTAGTGACTTTGCCAATGGGATGTTTTGCCACCGAAGGTGCCCAACAGGTTGTTTTTCTAATTGAAGGCACCTAGCCATTGCACCAACGGGTTGTTTTACTCGTTGAGGGTGGCTAGCGACTGTGCCAATGAGCTATTTTTCCTAAAAGAGGTGCCTATTGATCTTGCCAACAGGTTATTTTGCCCACCAAAGTGCCTAGTGATCATGCCAATGGGCTATTTTCCCCACCCAAGGTGCCTAGCGACCGTGCCAAAGAGCTATTTTGTCCACCAATGGTGGCTAGTGATCATACAAACTAGCTTTTTTGCACATCAAAGATGCCCAACGAACGTACCAATGATTTGTTTTGCCCATCTAAGCTGCCTAACGATTGTTCCAATAGGTTATTTTACCTACCAAAGGTGCCCAACTGGTTCTTTTGCCCATCAATGGTGCCTAATGACTATGCCAATGGAATGTTTTGCCCACCGAAGGTGCCTAGCAATCAATTCAATGGGTTTTTTTACCCACCGAAGGTGTCCAACAAGATTTTTTTTCTTACCGATGGTGCTTAGTGACCATGCCAACGTATTGTTTTGCCCACTGAACATGTATCAATGGGCTATTTTCCCATTGAAGCTACTTAGTGACTGTTCCAATGAGCTGTTTGGCCCACGAAGGTGCCCAACGTGCTGTTTTTCCTAATGAACCTGCCTAGTGGCCTTGCCAATAGGTTGTTTTGATAAGAGAAGGTGACTAGTGACTGTTCCAATGAGCTGTTTTACAACCAAAGGTAACTAGCGACTGTTCCATCAAGCTCCTTTCCCACCGAAGGTGACAAGTGACCATTCCAATGAGCTGTTTTCCCAGTGAAGATGCCAAAACAGGCTATTTTTTTTACCAAAGATGCCTAGCAAACATGCCAAAGGGTTATTTTGCCCACCATAGGTGCCTAGCTACCGTGCTAATGGGCTATTGTTCGCACCGAGGGTGCCTAGCAACTTTGCCAACATGCTGTTTTGCCTAACGAGGATGACTAGAGACCGTTCCATTGGGCCGTTTTCCCCCCAAAGGTGACTAGCGATCGTGCCAACGAGCTGTTTTCCCATCAAAGGTGACTAGTGACAATTCCAACGGGTAGTTTTCCACCCTCAGTTGACTTGCAATAATTCCAACGTGCTATTTTCCCATCGAAGGTTCCTAACGGGCTATTTTTCCACTAAAGATGCCTAGCAAACATGCCAACGGGTTGTTTTTCCCATCGTAGCTGCCTAGTGATCTTGTTAACGGGCTTTTTTATGCACCAAAGGCAAGCAAACGTGCTATTTTGCCCACCAAGGGTGCCCAACTTGATTTTTTACCTACCGATGGTGCTTAGCGACCGTGCCACCGTATTGTTTTGCCCACTGAACATACGCCAATGGGCTGTTTTTTGTATCGAAGCTACCTAGCAACTATTCCAACAGACTGTTTTGCTCACTGAAGGTGACTATGCCAACGGGTTATTTTGCCAAGAGAAGGTGACTAGCAACTATTCCAAAAAGCTATTTTCCCATCGAAGGTGACTAGAGACCGTTACAATGGGTTCTTTTCCTACCAAAGATGCCAAAGGCCCATATTTCCACCAAAGGTGCCTAGCGAACGTGCCAAAGGGCTATTTTTCCCATCGTAGGTGCCTAGCTACTGTGCCAGTGAGCTATTTTTCCCACAGAGGATGCCTAGCAACCATGCCAATGGGCTATTTTGCCCACCAAAGGTGACTAGAGACAGTGCCAATGGACTATTTTGCCACCGAAGGTTCCCAACGGGTTATTTTTCCACCAAATATGCCTAGCGAACGTGCCAATGGGTTGTTTTCCCCACCGTAACGGCCTAGCGACTGTGCCAACGGGCATTTTATGATCTAAAGGCATGCGAACGTCCTATTTTGCCCACCGAAGGTGCACCAACATGCTATTTTTTCCACCGAATGTGCCTAGCGACCGTGCCAACGGATTGTTTTGCCTATCGAAGGTGTGCCAGCTAGCTATTTTTCCCCCCAAAGGTGCTTAGTGACCGTTGCGATGGGCTGTTTTCCCCCTAAAGGCAACTAGCGACCATGCCAACGGCTTATTTTCCCATCGAAGGTGCCTAGAGACCATGCCAACGGGTTGTTTTGCCCACTGAAGATGGCTAAGGGGTTGTTTTGCCCATCGAACATGCCTAACGACCATGTCAACAGACTGTTTTGCCCATCGAAGGTGTGCCAACAGGCTATTTTTACCACCAAAGGTGTCTAGCGACCTTGCCAACGGGTTGTTTCGCCCACTGAAGGTGGACAATGGGCTATCTTACCCACCGAAGGCACCTAAACACCTTGCTAATAGGCTATTTTTCCCATCGATGGTGCCCTGCAACCATGCCATCAGGTTGTTTTGCCCACCGATGGTGCCTAGCGATGATGCCAACTAGTTGTTTTGCCATCTATATGCATCTAGTGATCTTGCCAATGGGCTGTTTTGCCCACCTAAGGTGCCTAGCGACTGTGCCAACGAGCTGTTTTGCCCACCGAGGCGACTAGCGACCATTCTAACGGGTTATTTTCCCCTTTAAGTTGACTTGAAATCATTCCAACGGGCTGTTTCACCTACCGAAGGTGCCTAACAACTGTGCCAATTGGTTGTTTTTCCAACCGAGGATGCCTAGCGACCGTGCTAATGAGTTGTTTTCCCACCGAAGGTGACTAACGACCATTTAAACAGGCTATTTTCCCCTAGATTGACTTGCAGTCTTTCCAACGGGCTATATTACCCATCGAAGGGGCCTAGCAACCGTGCCATCGGGCCATTTTTCCTATCGAGGGTGCCTAGCAACTGTGTCAACGGGCTATTTTACCCACAGAAGGTGACTAGCAATCATTCTAACAGGTTGTTTTCCCACCGAAAGTGGCTAGCGACCATGCTAATGGGTTGTTTTACCAACCGAAGCTTCCTAGCGACCATGCCATAAGGTTGTTATGCCCAGTGAGGGCACCTAGCAACTGTGTCAACAGGTTGTTTTGCACTCCACATATGCCTAGCGATCGTGCCAATGGCTTGTTTTACCCACCTAAGGTGCCTAACAACCGTGCCAATGAGCTGTTTTGGCCACTGAGGGTGTGGTGTCTAGCAACCATGCCAATTGGTTGTCATGCCCACATAAGGTGCCTAGTGACCGTGCCAACGGGCTATTTTGCCCACTGAAGGTGCCTAGCAATCTTTCCAAAAGGCTATTTTTCCCATCAAAGCTGCCTAGTAACCATTCCAATGGGCTATTTTGCCCATCGAAGATGCCTAACGTGTTGTTTTTACCAACGATGGCGCCTAGCGACCATACCAATGGACTATTTTACACATCGAAGGTGTGCCAATGTGTGGTTTTTCCTACCGAAGCCAATGGCCCCATTTTCCACCTAGTGATTGTGCCAATGGACTATTTTGCCCATCGAAGGTAAGCCAACGTGCTATTTAACCCATTGAAGGTGCCTAGTGAACTGCCAACGGGCTGTTTTATATACCGAAGGTGCCTAGCGATCGTGTCAATAGGCTGTTTTACCGATCGAAGGTTCCCAAAAAGCTATTTTGTCCACCAAAGGTAACTAGCAAGCATGCCAACGAGTTGTTTTCTCCACTAATGGTGCCTAGTGACCGTGCCAACAGGCTGTTTTGGCCATCGAAGGTGTGCCAACAGGCTATTTTGTTCACCGAAGGTGCCTAGTGACCGTGCCAACGGGCTATTTCATCTATCGAAAGTGCCCAATAAGTTGTTATCCCACAGAAGGTGCTGAACGACCATGCCAACTAGTTGTTTTGCCCACTGAGGGTGCCTAATTGTGTCAAAAGGTTGTTTTGCCCATCGAAGGTGCCTAACAGGCTGTTTTTCCCACCAAAGGAGCCTAGCGACCATGCCAAAGGGTTGTTTTACCCACCAAAAGTGTCTAACGGGCTACCTTTTCAATAAAGGTGCCAAATGACCATACCAACGAGTTATTTTGCCACTGAAGGTGCCAAGTGGGTTGTTTTTCCCACTGAAGTAACTAATAACAAAGCCAACAAGTTGTTTTTGCCCACTGATGGTGCCTAGCTATCGTGTCAACGGACTATTTTTCTCACCGAAGGTGCCTAGCGAATGTGCCAACATGATGTTTTACCTACCGAAGGTACCCAATGGGTTATTTTCCCTACTGAAGGTGCTTAGCCACCATGCCAATTGATTGTTTTGCCCATCGAGGGTGCCTAGCGACCTTGCCAATGGGCTATTTTGCCCACCAGAGGTGCCTAGTGATTATGTAAACATGCTGTTTTGCCCACTAGAGCTACCTAACGACTATGCCAACAGACTGTTTTGCCCAACAGAGGTGCTTAGCGATCGTGCCAATGGGCTATTTTCCCTACCCAAGGTGCCTGACGATCATGCCAATAAGTTGCTTTGCCCATCAAGGGTGCCCAATGAATGTACCAACTGTTGGATCGCATATGGCCCAAGTATTCACAATACGCTGCGGAAGAGACCATAACACAACACAATGTAAAATCGAAAACATATAGGATGCGTAAAATACCTTTTTATTTGACACGAATTGGTGGTTGTTTTTCGGATTCGTAGACACTGCTACTCGCGAATGTCCTCTACCGGTATCCACACGAGTATGCACGATCTGGGCTGCGGCTATCGTGTGCTAGCACATCCTGAAACTCTTTCGAATGCCGCACGCTCTTCTCTTTGATGGTAGCTAGGGTTTTGTATAATAATGGTGTCTCATTCTTATGAGACCTAAGTTTCTCTATTTATAGAGAAAACCTAATTCTATTAAAGCCCAATAAG
>JAOQML010137344.1:0-16120 GCA_027568935.1 Erythroxylum urbanii | reverse complement strand
GTTCTTTTGTTTCTAACATTATTATTATTTGATTGTCATCAAAATTAGTCATCGTAAAGTCCTCTTGACTTAACAAATAAGGCTTCCTCGTTTTCACTGTCCAAAATTTTAGTAACTTAACTTGGAATATTTACAATATCTGACTCTTTATAATAGTCATGACTAGAGGATGGATTTTGAAAACTATAAATGTTGCAGTAGTTGAAGATGTTGTATTTCTCCTACATTATCTATATTTGCACCTCTGTCAGGTTCATTTTCTTCCTTTAGACTCAGTTGAGCCTCCATGACAGTCTCACTTACATTAGGAATTAGAATTTGCTTAGGTAAATAGCATTCTTGCTTGCCCACTACATAATTAGACTCATTATTATCCATATTTGTAGCACTATTAGAGTCTTCTTCGGTTTTTGGACTCACCTAATCATTCAAGGTAGATGCACTTCCGACAGGAACCAGGTTATCCTCTAGTAAGCTGCCATCTTATTTACTAGCTGCTTAATATCTGTTTAATTGTTGATACATTTAATCATCTACACTTAGCGATTAATGATATGAAAATGCTTAAGATACTCACTTTAATTCATATATGTTTTTAGGTACAATTTGGAAGCAAAAAAATTAAAGTGAGTCGAAAGTACTACATTTGGGCTATTTTTTTAAGATTAATCCTCACTTGTTTTCTTGAAGCAAGAAAAAAAAGACAAGAAGAAGAAAAGAGAAATGAAAGCACAAAATGCAAATAACCTGGTGGAACGTGCTTGCGGTGGAAATAAATGGACCAAAACACATGCATATTATGAAGAAAACGCAGCAGCATGGAGAGAAGAGGAAATAATGATGCAATTAAGAGAAAATGCAGTCTGCGTTTCATACAGATCACTTGCAAAAAATGTAGACAATGTCTACATTTCACACGGATGTATATAGAAACATAGACATTTTCCATAAGCTGGCTGAAGGTTTTAGGTGTACAGTAGCTTGAACCAAAAACTTTGAAGTTAAATTGTCCTATCAATAAAACAGTAGGGGGCGTGAAGAGAAAGGGCTTTTGCTTGGTGGCTGATAGAAATGGAGAAGAGTTGTAGCTAGACGTGAGAGAAAAGAAGTGAGTGAATAGTGAAGGTGAACCAAAAACCACTATCTTTATTTGTCACTTCAATGAATAGTGAAAGAGAGAAGAGAGTTGCACAGTGAAGAAGAGACAAAAGGGTTATTCGGTAGGGTTACAATGTGGGGTTGAAGAATTTTCTTGGCAGACTCATAGAAGGTAAACGTCCCGACACTGGTTCAAAGGTGACATCGACGCCGACGACCCCGTTTAAGTGTATTTTTCAATTTTTGTTATTTCTTTCTTTCATTAGAAATTGATTGTGTTATTGTATGTTAATTGATTTGGGTTTTGTGTATAGATAATTATATTTTCATTATTGTTCAGTTATTTATGTATGAACCGATAGGGTATTGTGAAAGGATGATTTTAATACATTCATTGAATCATTTAATTACATACCTATTGCTAGAATTTCTATATAATTCGTAATTGTTATGTTAAAATTCATGTGTAGCAACTAATGATTTGTAATCATTAGGGATAACATGACCTAGGTTAAATGATGCATCTTATGTGGTTGTTGCCTTGATTAATCGGTTTTCCTAATTCGTAATGCTACTGCCTAATTAAATTTAGAGATTGTATCCTAGGTTATTTGGTAGTTAGGTTTAATTAATGATCGTATCTTGATTAAACAAAACCTAAGGAAAAACTCAGGTTAATTATTAACCCACGATTAATAGTTTTTAGGAGAGGTTTGAGAATGAAAAATTAATGAAATATGCTTAATTAGGGTGTAGGGCGATATTGAACCAAAAAACTAGATCCCTACCAAATTCCCCATTTTTATCAATTTTCACATGTTTTCTTTAATTTGTTTTTATTAGTCTAACTTTATTTTATTTTTTATTTCAAAATCCAAAACCCCCTGTTAAACCTAAACACCAGTTAATTTTATTTCATAAGCTATCCAAACACTCTCTGTGGGATCGATCTAAACTCACCATTACTATAGTAGTAGTCTGGTTATTTTGTTTTGACTAACGTTATGATGCGCCAGTCAATTTTGATGTTGTTGTTGGGGAGTACAATGTTTTAGTTTTTGTTGGTGATTTAATTGGTGTTTTGTTTATATTTGTTCGTAATTGATTTCTTTTTAGTTATTTCGTGATCCTTTCTTTAATCACCTAATCGTTCAAGGGAGATGCACTTCCAGCAAGAACTAGGTTATCCTGTAGTAAGCTAGCATCTTTCTTACTGGCTGCCTCACCAGCCTCATTATTGTCTAATCTCAAGATTTCTTGATGCCAACTAGTTTTAAATTTTTTTCCTGTAGGCTTCCAAGTTTTAATAGTAGAACTAGGCTTCCAAGTGGATGACAAGGAGATTTTTTTTAAAAGCTCACAAAGCCTCCGAAAGAATATAATAACAATGCTAGCTAGTAAATCTGCAGATTTTTGGATTTCTATGCAAATTTTGACATAACCAATTTTGGTCATGAAGGCCGTCTGAGTGTCCATATAAAGAGGCTTCCCTAGAGAAATTCCAAAGGGAGGTGATGGAAACTGACCCATATAGGAAATGTTTCTACCTTACTTTTGTCCATCTCCATGCCAGGCTTTAATTTCTAAACAAACAGTGGTTGATCCTTGATATGTCATAGACCTTGTTCCATATTGTCATTCAATTGATTTTCTTCTAGAAATTTAAACAAAATATAGCCATCTTCTCTTAACAGAACTTTCTCTAACCCTTTAAAGCTTCACCTAGATTTAGCCCATGCTTGTATGACAAAAATGGCATGACATTTGTTCCAAAAGAAACCTATTAAGGGTAAAGACCATACATGAGCACAGACCTTTAGTAGTTCCACAGGGGGATAGATTACCCCTTCATTCAGCATATTTGGACAATGTTTTAAAGATCCCCTTTTTAGAGGGATGTAGAGCTTGTTTTTCCAAGCACCAGTAGGCAATATCTCAACAATTTCAGAGTTATTACTCATTAAACCATGAGGGACTGAGATTTTAGAGATCAATGCCTCGGTAGATAAGACAATGAACTTCTCTTGAGCGCTAGAGGATTCACCTAGATGCCAATCAGTTTTTGGTGGCCTACGGAAGCCTTCTATCGAGGTGAAACCCTATAAAAAATAGTAAATTGTAGCATAAAATAGTGGCCGAAAGCAAAGAGCACGAAAAAGCAAACCAAAAATGGAAGGAAGAAGGGAAAAAATGTAAATCTAGGTAGTGAGAGTGTAGAGAAGGATAATGTAGCATTAAAAAAACAAAAAATGCCTATTTCTAGGTGTAGATTATGGTGTGTTTTCTAGGTGTTTGAGTGTGTTTTAAAGTGTTTTCATAGATGATAATCATGTGTTTAAGACATAGAATTGTGTTATTGTTATTATTAGTGTTTTTATGTTTTTAATTATTTTATTAATTTAGAGCAAGAAGTTGATCTTAATTTTATGTTTTAAAGGGTGTTTGATGTGTTTCTGAGTGAATGGAAATAAGAAATTAAAGAAAAGAGGAAGAATTGGAAGCATTTAAGCAATCAATAATTATGGCATCTACCACGATCGTGGACAGTGTGCATGGGGCTACCTATCACGATCATGGCCCCATGCATGATCTGAAAAAGGGCATGAATAAGGTATGCCTTAATCGTGGCACCTCCCACAATCGTGGCAGGGTGTTTTCCAACTCATGAGTTTTTTTCTTAACATTTCGAGACTATTTTTAGAACCAAATTAAGCAAAAAAACCTTAGAAGCCTCAACAATTATTTAAGGAAAAGAAAAACACTAAAAAAGAAGCAGTTATACTTAGCAATAAATCCAGATGTGAATCAAGTTAGTTGTGTTAAGGTGAGCAACAAGAGTTGGTAGCTTAATAAAATTGAAAATTTTAGATTCATAAATAATTGAAGAGAAATCTTAATTGTGAACTATTATCCTTAGGATTGCTTCAAATCTAATTAAATATTTTGTAGTTTTGTGTATCAAGAGGTTTTAATTATATTATTAACAATTTTAGTTGGGATTAATTTATTAGATCTCGAGAAAGGGTAACAAAAAATTTAGGATATTTAGGATCAAGAATAATTGAATAACAAGACAAAGGGAAAATAAATCAAGGATATAATAATTCTTAAGTTTCCATCATTGATTAACTTTAATCTTATTACTAGTCTCAATTATTCACTTATTTGATTGTTTAGCTTTAATTATTGTTTTAATTTTAGTAATTTATTTTAATTCAATAAATCTTTTAGCACCTTAATCAAAGTTTTATTCAAGATTTTAGGTGTCTAGGTGGTCCTTGTGGGAACGATACCTTTTGTACTATACGTACGATCTGTATACTTGTGGTATTGAAAGTTTTCTATATAAAAATTATCAAAAAGTTTTTTTGGTCATTTCTATGTTAATGCATGTAATAAAAAGTGGTTTTGAACAAAAAATTAAGGCAAAGTCAGGATGTTTATGTCATAAAGGTCACCCATGAATATAAGGCAATGAGATTAATATGTAAGTGTCAATGTAAAAGGCTCAAAATCTCATGGGCTTATGTCTACCTACTAGTCACTATTCTTCTAAAGAAAACATATATTAACCAATCATAAAAGTAAAAATACAAGCCCAAGTTATCATAAATTTTTTTAGTTAATTCTACTATCTAATTATAACCATATACTATTAAAAGCAACAAAAATGAGATTTTTTTAAACTTGCAAAAACAACTTAAAAAGAACCAAAAGAACTTAAAACAAAGATTGCCCTACCCCTTATACTTGGAAGGTACATTGTCCCTAATGTAACATTTAAATGTAAGAAATGAAGCATTCAACAAAAACAACAAATGAAAAAATGTAAAGTAAAAGGAGCAAAGCCCCCTTGGGTTACCTCCCAAGCAGTGCCTTTGTTTATTATATCAGCTCGACTCCATGCTTCCTTCCTCATCATGTGATAAAATTTTTATCTCTAGGGATCATAACTTTTTCATTTTCCATTTAAAATCCCTCGAGATAAGGCTCGAGTCGATGACCATTCATATTCAATGTCTTCTTTATTTTAAGACTTTTAATCTCTATTGCACCATAAGGAGAGACATTAGTGATCACAAAAGGAATAACCTAATAAAGACATAATTTATGTAGAAATAGTTTATATCTAGAGCAATAAAGAAGCACTTTTTGACTAACAATAAAGCTTTTCCTCGAGACATTAAAATCTTTAGTGTTCTCCATATTTGAAACTTCTTATAATTTATCTGTATACTTTAACTCATTAATTATAAAAAGAGAATGATCATTTTGGGGATGCTTCATGACATCAAAAATATTGAAATAAGTAACTTCCCTATTAGGTTCCCTCATAAGGGTATCCTCACAAACATCTATCCTAGTTTGGGTCATGTTAAGGAATGATCTCCCTAGTAAGATATGTATTATATTATAAGAAGTTTCGTCAATCATACCTACTAAATAAAAATCAATAGGAAATATTAGTTCATTAACCTGCACAAGCACATCCACAGTCATTCCATCTAGATAAGCATTAGTATGATCAGCCAATTTTATGATAACACTAGTATCTTTTAACGGGCCTAAATTTAAAGAAGCATACATAAAATGAGACATAAGTTAATTGATGCTCCTAAATCTAACATGGCCGATTTAATCTCAGTGTTACAATTTATAAGGAATGGTAAAAATGCTTAGGTCATTACACTTAAGAGGTATTTTCTTTCTAAAGACCACAGAAACATTCTCACTCATTATGAACATCTCATTACCTCTCACCTTTCTCTTACTAGTACATAATTACTTGAGGAGATTTGTATACCTTGTCACTTTTTTGATTGCATCTAGCAAAGGTATATTTACCTATGCCTTTCCAAAGGTCTCCAATATCTCTTTATGCTCCTCCTAATTCAGTTTTTCCCTTTTACAATGAAAGGGCCGAGGTTTAGTCTTAATCATATTGGGACATTTAGAATTTATGTTTGAGCTAGATTAGGGATTTCCTTCTTCTCCTAACTCCTCAATCTCATCTTTGTTGGCCATTCTTGTAGGTCCTTTTAAGATCCTCAAACTCCCTTCCACTTCTTAAAGTCACCACACTAACATTCTTTGGATTTACATTAGGTTAAGATAGTCACTTCCCTCTGCTTTGTGATTCTAGGTGGTTAATATCTGCTTCCCATCTAACTCGCTAAATTCTAGATGCTAGACCTTGTGTTTTAAAATTGAGATTTTGTTTTTTTCTAAAATTGTTTTACATCCTGATGGAATTATAGAGTACTAATGGCAAGAGAATTAACTATATCTTCGAGAGATGTACTTAAGTTTAAATAAGAGGCTTATGGTCTAGGTTGAAATTATTGAGCTCTTTGTGGCCTATGTGGGAAGTAATTATGATACCTATCCTTCTATAACTCAGGTTAGAGAGATAGGTGTAGGAATATGGCTTATATTGATGGAAAATTTTCCTCTACAACATTAACATGCTCTATGTTTTGATCTAGCATAGTGGACACCCATCTGTAAGATGGTTTACATTTGTAAATATACCACAAGCTTTCACCTATTCCTGCCCTATAGAAATTTGTATAATAGAAGATTTTAGTTTATCTAAACGATGTTCTATAAACAAATTGTTTAAATTTCTTTCCATTCGAAAATTGTTGCTAATGCTAAATTATTGAGTATTCACAGCCATAAGGCTTGATTAATGTTCTGGCCTCCACAAGATTCTTTTCAAACAATGCTCTACCACTTGCTACATCTACCAAGATCCTATACATAGGAATTTATTCTTTGTAGAATTATTAGATAAGGAGTTGTTTTGTGATAATATGATGAGAATATGTAACACCCTGCCTTCAAGGGGCACATGCCCGAACATCCTAAGGACGTTGGATAACATATCCTATGAAAGCAGCATGTTAAAGCAGTCACATTCACTTAATATACATCACATACATAACACCATATTCAAAAGATCAACTCCTCATTACATTTATAAAACATAGTTTTCATTGTAACATTTCACTACAAAATCCATATATACAATATCAAAAACATATAAAAGTTTACTACTTTTTTACAACATTCTATATAAATGAGGAACTATACAAAAATATTCTATCTAAGCTCCTCAGTATTAGCTGACCGACCTTTGAGCCATTCTTGACTTCCAAAATGGATAGAACTAGATTTCTGCTAGTTTGCCTTAGGAACTAATGTCTCCCTCGTACCTGAAAATTAACATTTACAATTTGGATGAGTTTTACGAACTCAGTAAGTGAACTATCATCAATGTGCTCACTCATATCATACACAAAGATAGTTCACATTTCAATTTCATAGATAATCATATTTCACGTATTTCACGGACAATCATAGTTCACATATTTCACATTTATGAGCTTTAAGTCCTTTTTCACTGGCCACTCCGACCATAACTTCCTTTATTTGACCATGCATTTTAATGTAATGAGATGCATCAATTAACATTATATGCAATCAATCACTTTCATTCATCATGTACAGTCACTTTCACATTTTCATCGAACTTATGTCCGACATTCAACATTTTTCTTAAGTACATTTATTTTTCCTGATTCATATTCAATTATGAACACTTCCAATGCAATCTTAATTGTCAGACTCCTCGGACCGTAAATGTCTAAAATTATCACATTCACATAAATATCAATTCAATAATTAAAATTTAAGCAAATACAATCAATCTTAGTTAAAAACATCTAGCTTACTCACAGTACGCTCCAAATAGCTATTGCCTCGATGAACCGACAATGTCTGGATCCTAGTATTCGACTTGAGCATCTAAATCATGCAATACACATAATTGTACACATTACTAAGTCAATCATTCACATAAGTATTCAATCATACATATACAATGCATGCTCAATTTGACTTTCTCAGGTATGTATCTTTAACCACATCTCCTTACCATTTATTTGAATGTCATAGCTTATATACATCTAGTTTGCAACTTAGGTTTACACCTCAAGAACATTTGATTATTCTAATATCATCAATCACATATTCTTCAATCCTTTTTCTAGCATTACATAATCACGTAATATCCAAATTCTCATTCGTTCTTATCTATTACACCTTACTCATATCCTTTAGATCATAATTGTATTCTTAAGAACACTTTCATTCCTATATCATTCATAAATTTCTAGATTTTGATACTTGATATGAACAATCCATTCTTATGTTATAAGATTAATTATCAACCTAACATATTATACACTTTAACCAACTATTCAAGCATCAAACTAGGTTTATTTCAAGCCTCAATCAAGTCTAAATAAACTAATGTAGGGTGACTTATCCTTAGTTGGTTTAACAATTACACAAAACTGAAATTATCAATTCAGAGCCGTGATCACGATTATTGTAAGACCTTTGACCTATAAGCTGGCTTTACCGAATGAGATGTCTCAGTTGCATAATGTCTTCCATGTGAGTATACTCCGAAGATACCGATCGGATCCGACACATGTGATACCGGCTCAGGAGATTGAGGTTGCTACAATTATGGTGGACCTTCCCATGATCATGATAGAAGCTAGTGCAATTAGCCATCGTCGTGGGATGAGTGCCATGATCGTGCACTATCCATTTTTTCCCGATTCTTCATGAATTTTACCTATTTAGAAACATCACTAACACTTCAAATTTTATAGAATTCATGTTCATTTATGCAACCTCATTTCATGCTAATCTAACTACCATATTAGTTACATAAATCTCACAAACTCTACTCAATTGATTCATTATCATTCACTTTATGAAATCATACATGCAGTCCTCACCTTTCCAGATTTTAACCCTTACTCACTACATCAAACATATCTTCTTCATAATTCATCATTTCTACTTCATTTCCTTTTCATTCTCACCTCAATTCCATCTCAAAAACATCCATATAACAATACATAAAAAATACATAAACTATTTTTCAAGACACTACACTTGCCTTTTCTTTAAATTCAAAACTCAATCTAATCCATTTCTAAAACAACCAATAATCCACATTTTAATACAACAAAAAAAGAACATGGTTATTTCCATTTATTCATCAACGTACAACACACATTCAATGCCATTAACACCTTCATTCTATCTCTAAACTATCATCATAAACATTTCATTTAATCAAGCCATGAAAAACAAGATCTTTAACTCCGAGCTTCTTTAAATCACCAAGAAACCCTAGCTTCTCCATTTACATAATCATCACCATTTTAAGAGTTAAAATGAGAATAGAAACAGGTTTCATCAATAACGTGAAACAATGACATCTTAAAGTGGCTAGTGAAAGGTGATAACAAAGCTCAACATTGAGAGGGATGGTGAGTGTGTCGTAGATGATAGAAGAAAGAATAAGAAGAAAGCATGCAAAAGAAATGAAAAACAAAGAAAGATGGTCTTTCATATGGGCATATATTGTGTGGGTTTAAATGCTTGGAGAGTGTCATGACACATGTCATGACATTTACCACATAAAGAATCAAATTAACATCTTTTAATTATCTGTCATCACACTCACCATATAAAGAATGAAATTAACATCTTTTAATTATGTGTCATCACACTCACCATATAAAGAATGAAATTAACATCTTTTAATTATGGTACCCAATGTCATTTAATAACTAGTTCATTTGTCTCCCAATTTCTAAACCAATTGTCACCTAATTTTCTATGCCATTTGTCAATAAATCCTGAAGCCACTTATCAGTTGTTTTTACTACCATTTGTCACTATTTTCAATAACCATAATTCAATTTGTCTTTCCGTTCGACATTTTTCTTAATCCAAAAAATACACATAATTTCATAAATCTCCCAATTTTAATAACTCATTTCGAATTAATAATTATAATTTACCAAATCAAAATTCACTACATAATAATTAATAATTCATATCAGAACTATTTTAAATCTTTCATACCCTGAAAATGGCAATTGAGTGCACATACAGTATTTGCAATGTGTACAAAAATTAAAATTCATGTGTGTATGCTAATGATATGCATATGAATGCAATGAACCTTATAATTTTATCAACACTATTTCTCATATACAGTGGCCTAGGGTCCTAACCCTTAGTATGAGAAAATAGGATATTACAATTCTCCCCTTTAAGAAAAAATTTCCTCGAAATTCTTACCTGATTGAACAAATAGGTGGGGATACTGATTCCTCATGTTCTCTTCCATTTCTCATGTAGCTTCTTCACTCGAATGATTCCTCCAAAGGACTTTCACCAATGGGATCACTCGGTTTTTCAATTGTTTCATCTGATAACCCACTATCTTAATTGGTTCTTCAACATAACTCAAACTACTAGCAATTTCAACTTCCTATGTTGGTAACATATGTGTCAGATCAGACAGATATCTCCTGAGCATACTCATATAAAACACATTTTGAATCTAAGCCATTTCAGCTAGCAATGCTAACTTGTAAGTCAGTGGTTCAACTCTCTCAATAATCTCTTATGGGCCAATATATCTAGGCTGAGCTTACCTTTTTTATGAAACCTCAACACTCCTCGCCAAGGTGGTACTCTAGAAACACTTTGTCTCCTACTCGGTACTCCATATCCCTCCAATGCTAATCCACATAACTCTTTTGTCAGTTTTGTGCTACTTTAATTCTATTTTGGATCAGTTTAACCTTATCAACAATGTCTTAAATCCATTCTGGGCCTTCAACAATCCTTAGACCCTCTTTATCCTAATACAAAGGCGAACGACACTTTCTACCATATAACGCCTCATATGGTGCCATACTGATACTACTGGAATAATGATTATTATAAGCAAATTCAATCAAAGCTATATATTGATCCCATACTCCTTGAAACTCCAAAACATAAGCTCTAAGCATATCCTCAATGGTCTTAATAATTATCCCACTTTATCCATCTGTGTAAGTATGAAATGTTGTATTGAAGTTCAACTTTGTACCCAATGTTGTCTGTAACCTACCTCAAAATCTTGAAGTGAATCTGGGGTCTCGGTTTGATACAATAGACACTGGGACTCTATGTAATCTCATTACTTCATTCACCTACCTTTGGGCTAACTGATCCAATGTATCATTCTCCCTCATATGTAAGAAATGGGCTGACTTCGTCAATTTATCAACAATGACCCATATGGAACTATGTTACCTTGGAGTCCTCGGGAAACCCATAATAATGTCCATAGTAATTCTCTCTCATTTCCATTCTGGAATAGGCAATGACTGTAACTTCCAAACCGGAGCCTGATGCTCTACCTTAATCTGTTACCAAGTCAAACACTTAGCTATATATTCAGCCACTTGCTTCTTCATCCCTGGCCACCAGAAATGTTGTTTCAGCGTATTAGACGTCTTGGTAGTACTAGGATGCATAACATAAGCTACTATGTGTGCTTCCTCTAAAATCTCTTTTCTTAGATCCTCTACATCAGGAACACACAATCACTGTTTCAACCATAATGTATCATTTCTCAATTCAAACTTAGCTTTCAGATTCACTTTTAACTTCTTAATTAACTTCCCAAATTCTGGATCTTTACTTTGAGCTTTTCTAATCCTTTCTTACAACATCGGTCTAAGCTTTAACGTGGCTAATAATACTTCATTCTGCCTTAACTTTAGCTCAACATTCAATGCTCTCGATTGTACTAGGCTTGGTAATGTCGATATCTGTACTTAAGCCACATTACTATTGGATTTTCTACTCAATGCATCAGCTACCACATTAGCTTTACCAGGATGATAATTGTGCAATCATAATCCTTCAGTAATTCAATCCATTGTCGTTGTCTCATATTTAACTCCTTCTGAGTCAACAAATATTTTAAACTTTTATGATCAGTGAATATCTGAAATATCTCACCATATAATTAATGTCTCCAAATTTTCAAAGCAAATACTACAACAGCAAGTTCTAAATCATGAACCGGATAGTTGAACTTATGAGACCTTAATTGTTTAGATGCATATGCAATCACTCTGCCGTACTGCATCAGAACACATCCTAATCCTTAGTATGAAGCATCACTATACAAGACATAACCTCCAGGTCCAGATGGAATAGCTAACACCGGTGCTGTAGTTAATCCGTGTTTTAATTCCTCAAAACTCCTCTAACATTTGTCACTACATCTGAACGGTACATTCTTCCTCAAAATTTTTGTCAAAGGGGCTGAAATCAATGAAAACCCTTCGATAAACCTCCTGTAATATCCTGCTAGTCTAAGGAAACTCTGGATCTCAGACACGTTTCTCAGAGCTTCCCATTTCATCACTGCTTCTACTTTTTTTAGATCAACTGGTATGCCCTATCCAAATACTATATGACCTAAGAATATTACTTGATTGAGCTAATATTCGCATTTACTGAACTTGGCATATAATTGTTTCTCTCTCATTATTTGTAGGAATAACCTTAAATGCTCATAATGTTCATCTCTACTTTTCAAATACACCAAAATATCGTCGATGAATACAATCACAAAGTGATCTAAATAAGGTTGGAATATCTTAGTCATCAATGCCATAAAACTACTAGAGCATTTGTTAACCCAAAAAGCATCATCAAAAACTTAAAACGCCCATATCTCGTTCTAAATGCACTCTTTGGTACATCAGTCTCTTTTATCTTCAACTAATATTACCTTGATCTCAAATCTAGTTTAGTGAACACTCAAGCTCCCTGTAACTGATCAAGTAAGTCATCTATTCTTGGTAACAGATAGTTTTTCTTCACTGCCACCTGATTCAATATCTATAGTCAATACATAACCTCAAAGTCCCATCTTTCTTCTTCACAAATAAAACTGGGGCTCCCTAAGGTAACACACTTGGTCTGATGAAACCTTTGTCTAACAACTCCTGAAACTGAGCCTTAAGTTCCTTAAATTCCACAAGTTCCATCTTATATAGAGGAATAGATATAGGAACAGTACCTAGAATTAGGTCGATAGTAAACTTCGTCTCCCCATCTGAGGGTAAACCAGATAACTCTGTGGGAAACATATCTAAGAAATCCTTAACAACAGGAATATCCTGTACTATCAGCTCAGTAAGGGTATCAATTACGTGGGCCAGATAAGCCTCACATCTACCTCGAATCAATCTTAAAGCACTCATTGATGATATCGATCTGGCTGGCACTGCTTGAATAATGCGTCGAGAGATTACTCTCTACTGACTAGGAGAATCAAGGATCACCTCATCAGTATAGTAGCTCATCACAGTCCTATGAGCAGTAAGCCAATCCATACAAAAGATGAGGTCTATCCCATTCAACTGTAATACTATCATATTTGCTTCCAATTCTACCTTATCAACTCAAATCATACACCCTTTACATACTTCTCCTATCACTGTAGTACTACCTATCGGTGTACTGACCTCTAATCCATATGTCAATATCTCTCTCTCACAATGCAATTTACATGCCAGATGTGGTATGATAAATGAATGTGTAGATCCTGGATCTACCAATACAAATGCTTCAAATTGAAAGACATTCAACATTTCTGCTACTACATGTGGGGAATTCTGGGCCTCCTGTTTGGTGAAGTTATAGATCTTGGCCTGAGATTGCGGCTGATTACTTTGCACCTCAGTCCTAATAGTAGGACCTGCTGAACTCATTCTGCCTCTACCTCTTCCTCTTTGTCCTGATCCACTAGCTCTGCTCTACTGGACAATCATTTTAGACACCGTCCTCCTCTTACTCTAGACTGTGCTTCGAAAACTAAGGGACAATCTCTGATCTAATGTTCAAAAGAGCCGTAACGAAGGCAAGCTCCTGATAACTTCCAACATTCACCACCATGTTTATTCTCACAATGTTCACAATTAGGCATTTATTGCATCTTCCCAGATACTATACCTTTACGACTACCAGCCTGTACAAAACTGCCTATCTGTCTAAACCAAGATTGTCCCGATCTAGTCGGTGGTCGAAATGATCTATTCTGGTTCTTATTAAACCTTCTGCTAGAATCAACTTAGGACTTGCTAGGTCTCTTCATTCTAAAATTTATCTGTATTCTCCTTGTCCATCTTTCAACAATTGTTCTATTTAGATCGAGGTAGCTCTCAGTTCTGTAAAAATGCTCAAATTTGTAATAGCTAACCTCGTTTTAATCTTCATATTCAGCCCATCCTCAAATCATATACATTTGTCCTTCTCAGTTAGAATTAATGCAGTAGCATACCCCATTAACTCATTGAATCTTATCTCATATTCAGCTACAGTAAGACTTCCTTGCTTCAAATCTAGGAACTCTTTCATCTTCCTATCCAGGTAGATCTTCGATATGTAATTCTCCTTAAAGACTTTTAAAAAGTCTTCCCACTTTAAACTACAAGGCCTGGTGGTACTGTCAGGAACAGTCTTCCACTATTGGTAAATTGGACCTTGCAGTAATAAAATCGCAAAGTCAAATCTTTCATATGACTCGCAATCCATCTGATTGAATATCTTTTTTGTTCTCTCTAACCATCCTTCTGCCTTAGTAGGGTCTGTACTTCTGTAGAAGTCTATATGTAGCACCCCACCCCCATCAGACATGTGTCCATACGCTCTTCGGATGCACGTGCACATACCTGACAGAAATGGTTTGCTAACTATTACACTTTAACTATATAACATGGCATCAAAACTACTTCGTAAATAACACAATGTTTAAAACCCAAAAATTTCCTCATATCATTTCATGAACCATATTTACAATGTAGCATTACAATCATCATCTATGCTTGTACAATATCTGCCTATCAGAGCCATAACTTTGTCTACAAAGTATGCCGCATACATGAGGAATTAAAAAAAAAAACTATTCCTTCAGTCCCAGATGACCGACCTTTGAACCATGTCCTCTATCCAACAGTTGTATAAAACCTCTTCTAAGTAGTCTTAGAAGCTAGGTCGTCACTCTCTCGAACCAAAAAATATCAACGTTGTAATTTGATTGAGTTTTGCAAACTCAATTGGGTAACCATCCTCGATGGTTCACTCTTGTCATACAACACACAATTTATGTCATCACATAATTCACATCATCTCAATTTTCGTCATTCCATTGCAATTATGCAGATTACAATCATTGATAATCAATCAAACATATCAAACAATAAAAGTTCTCCAAACATTGAAATCATTCAATTAATTTATATCATATGTATATGCAGTGCTTATGAGACTTAAATTCATTTAATTACATTGTTGTGACCGAGTGCCTTTTTCAATGTCCCATATTCGTTGTGAATATCGGGCTCTATCATATTGTCCTTTATCTATTGAGGATACAGGGCTTTTTATACACATTAAGACATAGGCTCTTACCATAGATGTTTGAGCTTTAAGCTCCTTTTCACTAGCGACTCCGGTCACAACTGCCTTTATATTTCATGCATTCATGTAATGAAATGCACCATGCGTATTCATTTTGTCACATTCAAATTCTTTCTCATTCACGTTTGTCATCAGACTTTTAGTCCGACATTTAACATGATTGTTGAGAATCATTTAGTCGATCACATATCATTTAGTCAATCACATTCACAATCAAGTAACACTTCCAATGTTCAATTCACGCATCAAACGCCTCAGACATTGAATGCCCAAAATTCAGTACATACACATCAAATTAATTCAGTACATAATTTAACAAACAATCAAAGTGAGAACATTCTAGGTTACTCATAATTTCTCCTTTCAGCGTATTACTTTGAAGTCCCGACAATGTCTGGAAGTGGTCACTCAATTTGTTCTTTTATAAAATGACATCATATATAAATTGACAAATTCAGATAAATAGTCAATCATAAGCACATTCAAGAATGTATCATGTATTATGCATGTTCAATGACAACTTTTCAGGTATGATTCCTTAATACACTTTATAAGCAATTACAACACATTCTAAACATTCTTTAATCTCTAATACTCTTTACTCACTTTAATCCCTTCATTCAACATCAATTAAATTCATTTAAGAGCT